>PVKN010007478.1:0-26606 GCA_004027915.1 Capromys pilorides | reverse complement strand
CCCAAAAGAAAAGTGAAAGGATGAAGAATAATTCTGATTGTTGAGAAAAGACACAGAAGACCATGCAATTTCAATCTGCCTCTAGATATTCCTTTAATAATTATTGTACCAAAGTATTTTTCCTAATTTTAGCATTTTTATGAATACCGGAAAATTAAAATATGTAAGATCATGAAAAGATGGAAGCCTGCAACAAAGAATCTCCCAAATTTAATTGGCAAATTCAAGAGTTTAAAAAAAAACTATCATAAACTGGGCACAGTGGTGTATGCCTATAATTTCAGCTACTCATGAGACTGAGGCAGGAGGATCTCAAACTGAAGGCCAGCCTGGGCAACTCAGCATGACCCTTCTGTTGGGGAAGGGAGAGAAGAGAGAGAAGAGAGGAAAAGGAAGAGGGCAAGGAAAAGGAAAAGGAGACAGAGAAAGGAGGGAGGGAAGGAAGAAGAAAGGCAGGGAGGAAAAAAGAAGGGAGGGAGGAAGAAAGGAAGGAGAGAAGGAGGGAAAGAAGGGAGGGAGGGAGAAAGGAAGGAGAGAAGGAGGGAAAGAAGGAAGGAAGAAAGAAATTAAGGAAGGAAACGATTCAAAATGTAAGTAAAAGAAGGCAAGGAAATGTTGCTACCTTGAAAAGATTCTTCATGTCAGTGAAGTACAAGAAAAAAATCTTCTGTAAATTTAAGGGAAAACATAAATTTATGCCTTAATCCTCAAATAATTCCAGCATTGAAATTTTAGCCCATTATATTAAATTATCCCAAACTTATCCAAATAAAATGTTTATTAAGGTAAAACAGTACATTCTGCCACAGAGGTGATAGCCTTCCCAAATGTTTTGATTTAATTCAAAATGTTATGACAATTTATAGGGTGTTATTAGAATTTCAAATGAACCCTCCTCAGACAAGATCTTATTAGTGTGCCCCACTTCAGCTATTTAAAGTAAGAATACCGTAAGTCAAGATAGAAAAGAACTCAGCACTTGTATCCCTCACTGCCTTGGCTTTGTACTTCCCTGTAGCCTAGGTAAGCCCTAGCAAGGAAAGCAATGAGGAGGATAGGGGCAGGCGCCCACTCAGGAGAGACCCATGCCCTCCTTAACAATCCTTTTACTCTGGACTGTAAAAATACTTTTAACAATTGAAATTGTCACTCAACACAAACTCAGTTTGTGAGGTTCAAAGGCTTATGTCCATGTTTATCTATTTTCAATGCAACCTGGGTCCCTTGTGACCACTCACAGTCACTAGCCACGAAGTTCAAAGGCCCCAATGCAAAGAGTTTACTTGAAGTCCCTGTGTATCTGGAGGTGACTGAGCTGGCACAAAATAATGCAGGCACATAGCTCTGGCCTTCCCTTCACCTCAGGCTGGATACTTGGCTTTGTAATTGATATTTTTACCACATGACATTCTTAGGAGGGGACATCCTCCTTCCAACAGACATAACATTTCTCAATTACTTCCCCAAGCCAAAACAGACCTTATCAATGAAAAGGTTGCGTCCAATTCACTTTTTATAAGTTTTCTGTACTTTTTCATGTTGTCTAAGACTTACAGATGGGCTCATTTTTGAGGAATGTTGCACAGTTTAGATGTTTAAACTTTAAGTTGACCTAATAAACAAGGAAAATCTCCAGTCAAAATGATAGCCTTAGTCTCCTCAACATAGAAAGATGTTCCTTCTACTCCTCATGTTCTCCAAGAAAAAAAAAAAAAAAAAGGAGGGAAGTTGGGAAAGGGAAACAACAGCATATATCTGACCTGTTAAGGCTAATATGTATTTATATTATTAGTATGTCTATGTCCTGTAATATATCCTTCTCCAATTCTCCATTGTCTCTCTCCCTATGTACCTCTGCCCTCCACATTTGACAGAGAATTAGAAAGGTTTTCTTCTCTTCAGAGGTGATCATAACTAAGGAAGATTAGAAGAAATCCAACTATTATGCCTCATGGCTTTATTTATATATCAAACATTGCTGGAACTCATAATCATCCTCTAGTTACTGGAAGTGCCAGAGAAGTAACAGAATACATGCTTACACAATAGCTAGACAACAGAATATAGTGCTATGAGGAGGAAAGGTTGGTTCATCTTTCCAGGGAAAATAGTTTGCCTTAAGGGCTAAAACAATGACTTAAATTGTACATCACACTATCCACTTGCCTCAACACTGGCGAATGTTCTAGAATGTGGTGATTGTGACTCCTGATAGAGGCAGGAATAATGGAACTCATTCTGACCAATCAGCAACCCTATTTCATTCCTAATGGAATATATAGTGCAAGACTCTTAACTTGAAGTGTTAGTGAATTGAGTTTCAGAACCATGATCTACTAACTTACTTTGCCTCCTGACCAGCTTCTGTGGATTGAGAAGGAAGCTCTGCCATCCGCTTCCACTGACAGCAGGGAGGGGAGGTGGAGTTAGTGCCCCAGGCTGCAGCTGGCAAACCCTAGAATATCAAAGAGATGGAAAAAAGAGAACTAAAGGTAAGAAGAAAAAAGTAAAGGCTAATCCTTTCCTTATGGGACTTCACTGTGAATAAATGTGAGCCTTAGAGACCCCAGACACATCATGAGATGCATCTGTACACATCCTAGAAGTGGAAAGCCTGAGGGTGATAGGAAATAACTGCTGCTTATTTACAGGTAAAAATACCGTGGTGGGTTTGGGGCACTTTGATGCTCTTTAGCAAATGACAGTAGTGGTAAAGCTATGGTACCAATGCTTCAGCCAACTGCTTGTTAACCTTGAGAGCTTGAAACCATTTGCCATCACTGTACCATAGCCTGACAATGGTACTTGCCAACACTTGTTTCAAAACTTCGCATTAAGTATGATATTAAAAATTGTCATAAAATTGATATTATTTAGTTCCAGTTTCTTGAGATGCTGGAGTAAAGCTTCCCAAGGTTCAGCTATGAATCCATTTTTTATGAGTGACCCAGAAAGACTACTGAAAAAGAAAAAAACCTCTAGAGCGCTTCATGATGACTAAATGAGGAAACCACACTGCGCGTTATATCAGTCTGTGTCCCCCAGTTACACAGCCGCTGCGCCTGGTATCACAGGGTCTACCCGTTCACTTTAACTGCTGTTTAATGCCACCAGTTCCTATTTTGGCGCTCTCCACAGGCTGCGATCAGGCTCCATGACAAGCCACTGGATGAGTCAAGATTACATATTGCTGCTTCCTTACTCAATTTTTAATCAAATTTCAGGGCAATTTTATATCAGGTTCAATTTTCAGTCCTAGTTCCTCAGTGAAACACATGAACATGAGTCATGAGCAGACAGGGTAACGACAGCCACAGACAGCCCCAGAAGGCCAAGGGCAATGAAAGATCCTCCTGACACCAACCAAGACACTAACGGAGTGGGTTCTGCCTCTCAACGCGACCGCTGACACAGCAGCAAGCGCTGAGCCTGCTCAGAGCTGGGCAGAGCTGGCCTTCACCCTAAGCTCTGATCCCTGCGCCCAGAATCAAGCTTTCTAGCTTGAATACCGTAATACCACCTGCTGTCACAGCTTTGCACAATCCGCAGAAAATGTGTGCCGCTCTCTCCAAAGAGCCCTGCTCAAAATGCTCATCACCCAGAGAATTTGCGCACCCATCCCACTAGTGAGGAAAGTGTCTCTGACGCTTTGGGAAAGCCATCTGAGTCACTTCCCTTAAAAACAAAGAGGAAGCACCAGAAATCCAGCCCCACCTTCCAACAGATAGACTACAGCCACTCTCTGCCCTGAATTTGCTGGTGTCAACAGATTCTTCCGTGAGTCTATGGGAGCCGCCCCAGAGGCCCTGGACTTACAAGTCACCGTCTGCTCTAATCTGCACACGGTTCCCGTCTATTCTGCTCTTTCCAGCTTCTTCCAAACCTCTGAAACCTCCCAGTGCATCCTGACCGCCGCCCAGCAGATTTCTCTGTATCCTCGACCTGGTCTCTGCGAAGCACCTCTTACAGCCTTGCTCACACCAGATTTTCTCTGAGAGTGCCGATTGTCACAGAAATCCTCTCCAAAGGTGGTAGCCGTCTCCCACAGCCTGGGAGCCTGCAGTGGACTGCGGGTCCTTATTTTACTTGTCTGCATTCAGACCGTTCTTTTCTCCTCCTTCATGTAGCCCCCAGCTTTAAACTTCCACATCAGATCATAGCATGCCTGACTTTGCTCTTAAGCCCGGACCCCCAGCCCCTTCTCCCATATTTCTTGATGGCATTTAGTTTGTTGTACCCCTGCCCTCTGATGCTACTCCCATCTTACTTCCTGTGCATCTTCATAGGTAATAGGATTGAACATACACTAATGGTTTACATTTTAAAAATGTATTGTAGCAAAAGGCTCCTTGCCATGAATCCCCACTAAAATACTCCCTCTCCCTTCAAATGCATTCATCCCATCACTTTGCCTCTTTCTGAAGCAGTTCTGGAAGTCCTTCTTGTTGAGTAGCTTTGGTTTTGCTGTCATGGCTGCCTCGATGTCCTGAACTGAATCAAAATGCTTTCCCATCGTGGTCACTTTGAATTTGCAGAAGAGCTGGAGCTTGCATAACAGCAGATCCAGTGAATAAAGCAGATGAGGCCACACTTTTAAGTAACATTGACTTTATTTTCCATTAAACCTTGTAAAGACACAAAGGAGAACTTCCAGATCTGCCCCCAGAAAGTGGCATGAATGACGGGATAAGGGTGTTCCAGGTGTGCATGTGTGTGAGTGGGTGTACTGAAGGGGTTTAATGGCTATGTGTCTTTCAGTGTGAAAGTTTGTAGTGTAGACACTCGCCACATATTCTGATCATCCTTTATGCACCTTCATGCGAACTTCCCCTCCCTGACTCTCATTGCTGGGAACGTCACCCTTTCAATGCTCTTGCCCTCCACCCTACCTAGCTACTCCTCCCTAAAATTTTAACTTTGCCTTTATCCACTCTGTTGTCTCCACTTCTTATCTTTCTCACCCCCTTCTAGAGTTCTAACCTCTTGGACATCCAATCAGTTGACCTTTTTTCTTATCCCTCAGTCCCCTACCTTTCATTGCCAACTTAAATTCCATGGTCAGTCGCTGTAAGCATACCTATATGCCTTTCCCCTTGGCCCTTCCCTTAACTTGATAAAAATCACCATTCGTAGCATTCTCTACCTACTCTGATTTTCACCATGTAACTCTACATGGCCTTGAACACACACACACACCTCAGTACAGTACACAAAGCCCAGTGAATGTGCTTCATTTTAAGTTCATCACCACCACCCTCAAGTTATTGCCAGGCACTTAATGGTATTAAGCCTCACTAGCCCGTTCCTTCTCCCGGTGTCGTGAGCTATTTCACAGTATCTCCTTACTCCCATACCCACTTCCCCTATAGAAGGATCTCACCTGGTTCCTTGCCTCCAACCCCCCTGAGAAAATGGAAACAATCAGCAGAGAATGAAGACTCCCCCTTATCTACCCACTTTTGACATCTGATCCATATACTCTGCTTTCCCACTTATGACCATAAATCAACTACCACTACCTTTGCCTAAGGCCAGTGAGTGCACTCTGTGCTAGATCCCCTCCCTCACGGTCAACGATATCTCCCTAGCAATTCTTCTATGCTCATCAACTATTCCTCCCTAGAATTCCACTATGATCAGCATGCAAACCTGCTATATCTTTTAAATCTTCATTTCCCCCTTTATTTTTTATCCTATTTCCTGGCTTCCCTAGGAAGCAAAAGTTCCAGAAATTGTCTGTACTTGCTGCTCCAATTTTTCTTCTATTCTCTCTTAGACCACTCATGACACACTGTTATTCCTACCACTGCACCCAACCCTGCTCTTTCCTAGGCCCAGGAGAGATAGCTCAGTGGCAGAAGCACCTGCCTGTCAAGTGCAAGGTCCTGAGTTTGATCCCCAGTACTGGAAAAGAAAAGCATTCATAACATTGCTCTTTCAAAGATGCCAGTGGCCGCCTCCTTATTAAATACAGCTGTCCATTCTAAGTCTTCATCTGCCTTGCCTTGCATGTTGATGCGTCACAGCTGATCACCCTCTCCCTCGAGTCACCTTCCACACGTGATTCCCAGGACACAAAACTCTATTTTCCTCTTGCTTGGGTGTTTGCTGTCAGAATCTTTATGATTGTTATTCTCCCCAACCTTCGTACTTCTACACACTTGCTAATCTTCTCTACCTCTGTTGATAGCCACTTCCTTGCTGACCTCATCCAGTTTCATAGCAGATAAGTATCATTTCCACTGCCAGCAAATCTGAAATTTATGCCTGCTTTCAAGTTCCAAAGTCTCTCTCCTACTCCATACTCCCAGTTCAGCGTGGTTGTCTATAAACCATTTTGCCTCCTGTGTACCCCAAACTAAACTCTTGATCTGTTCCCATTCAGTGGATGCCATATTCATCTTTAAATTCGCTCAGGCCATAAGTCTTAATTTATAACTCATGTCTTTCACACCTTACATCTAATACCATCCAGATGCCCCACCAGTCTCATGTTCAAATCATATCCACAATATGACTCTTTTACCACTTCTTTTCCTCTCCCCTTTCTGAACTACCATCATTCTTACTGTGATTTCTTTTTTTAAAAAAAACTTTATTCATTTATTTATATTACGGCTGGCTCAGCCTGCCCTGGGGGTGGGACTGGCATAGTATGTGGTGCCAGGGATCGAACTGCAGTCCCTGTGGTTGCCTAAGCTTGCCTAACCAGGTGCTTTAGACTTCTGAGCTAACTAGCCAGCTCCTTGCTATGATGTCTTCAAGAACCTCTTGCTGTTTTTCCTGCACCTACTCTTGCCTCATACTAACCAGCAGGGGCCTATTGAAATGTTGCTTAGACCATATCTGTCTTGTCTTTTCTTTTTATTATTATTTTTTTTTATTTTTTTTTTATTTTTGAGACAGGGTCTCACTATGGAGTTCAGGCTGGCCTTGAACTCACTTTTGTAGCCCAGGCTGGTCTCGAACTTGCACTGATCCTCTTGCCTCAGACTCCCAAGTGCTGGGATTACAGGTGTGTGCCACCATGCCCAGCACTATCCCTCCTTAGTTTTACAGATCTCCAGTGGTTTCCATCTTAGAGTCAAAGTCAAAGTCCTTCTAACTGACTACAATGTCATACGAACCTAGCCTCCCTGTGACACCACTACGTTGTCGGTTGTTGTCCTTGTTATCTGATAGATATGCCAAGCAATGTTCTGCCTGGGGCCTTTGCAGCAGTTCTTGTGCCTGGAATGCTCTTGCCCCTGTGAATCTGTACTGTCCCCTCCCTTTCTTCAAGTCTTCAGTTAAACACTAACTTTTACATGATACCTACCTTGACCCTCTTACTTAATAATGTCCTACTTTTTTCTTTCTTTTATAGCATTCCATTCCATTTTTTTATTATCTGTCTTCTGCTAGAATGTAAGGCCTGTTAGGTCAAGGGCCTTTAACTTCTTTATTTATATGTATATCACAACTATATGAAGCAATACTTGTCATTAGAAAATTCTCAGAACACAGCTATGGATAAAATAAATTCCTGAGGCCAGACATCATAAAACACAAATTGCATAAAATAAGAAGAGGTAAGCCTAATTAAGGACTATATATTTTGGTGGATATCAGGGAAAAGAATAAGGGATGAGAAATTTGACCTTTAGTTTTTGATGCAATTCAGTTGTCAGAAAAGCAGGTTATTGGCCCAAGCTGTTAAGTTAAGCAAGTTAACGCAACAAGCCTCAGTTTAACTGAAATAGAAATGACCCTTCCTGCAGGATTGGCATACAAAGTAAAATGATGTAAAGTTTGCAGCACAATGCCTGGGACGCAGAGTACTCTGAGATGCAAGTACTATGATTCCTCAAACACTCGTGTGCTATTTGCCTCTTTAGCTCGTGGAGAAATCAAGGTGGTCTATAGTTTCTTCTCTCACCACAGTTCAGAAACTAGCCTCTCCTTCAATGTCATGTAAAAGAAAATGTCAATAACTTCCACTAGATGGCACTGTGTCCCACACTGATTTCAGGGATTTCAATGGTTTTGAAATACCCTATAATTGTGTAACTGATGCCCTCTGCTGACTTTCTTTTTTCTCGTCCTTGAGACTTTGGCTTAGAGGATGTAAATGGTAGTTCCATATGCATCTTGTGTTTGCTCAGTATGAAAACTTAAACACACAGCTGCCCAAAGTCTTCCTCAAAAGCTTACATACTGGCATAAGCACAGGCCTAACGCTGACACCAACATAATCTCTATACCATATGGGTTTCTAAACTCATGCTCATATGCCTTCTAGCAAATCATAAAGCGTTCACGCCTCAGCACAATATAAAGTAACGGGCAGCCTGTTAGCTGCACCTCGCCCCATCCCTCCTGGCCCTGCTTTGATCCTTGGTACCTGCGTCAGTCAGCATCCCACTGCGGACCGAACCACCTGAGAGAATCAATGTAAAGACGGAAATACTTACTTTCAGTCCACGAGTCCCAGACCACACTGCTTCGGCCATGGTGAGGCAGAACGTCATGGTGAAGGGTGCCTTATGGGGTCTTTTCTCACTGCATGGCAGACAGGAAGCCAAAACAGGAAGAGTCCCAATGTTTCTGCAAGGGACAGAGCTTCCCCCAGCTAGGCCCCACAGCCTAAACATCTCCCAGTAGTGCCCTAGGCCTATGGCAAGCAGCTGAGATCAAAAACTCAACACAGCTGCCTCTGCGTCCCTCTGTTCTTGCTTTCATGTGCACTACCACCCTCCAGCCTGCTCTGTAACTTAGGGTGGCAAAAAAGCAAGGCTGGGGCCAGGGTTGTGGGGAGGGGCAGGTAGCTTACATGAAGTGTTATCAAAAGGTACAAGGAATAATTTGTAAAATTTACTATCAGTAAGAACACAGTTCCAGTTATTCCCCCTCAAAACAGTCCTCCTTTCCTCAAACACACCTATTCCACAGTTCTTGACATTTGTTTTGGCTCTGGATGTCCTCTTGCATAAGTCTTCAGCTGAGCTGTAATAGCTGCCTCACGTCTTAAATAGATTCAACACATTTGCTTTTCATAGTCATTTTGACTTAGGGAAAGAGCCAGACGTCACAGTGCCAGATCCAATGAATATGGTGTGTGAGGAGTTTTTATTGTAGTTTTGTATTTGTAGTATTGTATTTTGCTTATGGCCATAAGCATTTGGAATCAATTCAGGGCATCAAAGTGGTCATGAGCAGGCATTCAGAGGAGAACTTCCTGAACTACTTCAGACAGTGGCAAGAACAAAGGGATGTGCTCAAACCAAGGCTATGAGAGGAATAAACAGAAATGTGCCTTTTTGTTGTCTTTTTGAGACAGTTTTGTTATGCAGTTCAGGCTGGCCTTGAGCTCACTTTTGTAGCCCAGGCTGGTCTCTCGAACTCACACTGATCCTCGTGCCTCAGCCTCCCAAGTGCTGGGATTACAGGTGTGTGCCCCATGCCCAGCACTATTATAATTTTTGAATGTTCAAGCATTATTATGTTTTGATCACACTGCATAGGTGCAGGTATCTGAGAGCTTGAGATTTAATTACACTAATATAACCTTTCATCTACAGGCAATGCTACATCTTTGAGGTACCCAGGCTGTATTTTAGTCTCTCAGCCATTTTCACAGGGCAGCCTCCCTTTACTCTGATTTTTTTCTTTTGGTTGATTCCAGTTTCTATGGCCCGTTCCTGAGTTCTCTGACGGTGTACTTGCAGAGTAACCAATAGCACACTGAAAAAGCTAAAAAAGTGATTGCTCTTTCACACACTTACACACACACACTCCCATACACACACTTCCTTCTCTTCACTTTTCATGCTCTCTGCCTTCTGCTTTCAGACAAAATCATCAGACATGATAACTGTGTTAATTTTTTAATAGAAACCAAGTCACTTCTTTCATTGCTGCAAATAATGCAAGAGGTAATAATTTCAGAGGGAACCAGAAAGCTTTTCCATCCACAAACTAGCCGCAAGGGCAGGCCCCTTTCTATCAGCCTGTCTTCTAAGTGCCATGCGGGTCCCTCAATTAGCTGAGGAACCTGGACAAGTCTTCTTTGATTTCAGCTTCGTCCCAAGGTCCATGAATGTTTTCCTTAAAAAGTTGCAGGCGAATGAGGTAGAAAGGGCAGAGACAAGAGATAGAAACCAGCAGAAGGGCAAAGAGTACGGCCCCCACGGCACTGACGGACAGCAGGCCTCCAAAGGCAGAGAACGCAAAAAGCAGTGTGACCCCCACATAGCTGCGGGGAGTACACGCCTTCAGTTTCTTTTGTAACATGGGCCACAGGGCAAAAATCTGGATGGCAAAGGTGACCATGATGAAGGCATGCAGGGACCGGGGGAGTCGTGAAGCCAGGCAGACGGAAGCAAAAATGGCCATGTTGAGGGACAGTGTGCTGGACACAATGGCGGCATTGGCACCATAGTCAAAGAAGATGAGGTGGCCCAACAGCATAAAGACTGACATGGCGTAGATGGTGTCTGTGCTGACAGACTCAGTCAGGGTTTTCAGCACTGGTGAAAAACCGTAAGTGAAAGCAATGAAGACAAGGGCACTCTTCAGGTCTGCCCAGCGGGTCCGCCCACTCTTCTGCCGCCCTTTGCCGCCATCAATGAGATCAAACAGGACATACCCAATCAATGAAGATGCGAGGCCAGTCCCTAAAAGCCAATGGGGCGCCAAAAGACCCTCGTCCATATACCACCAGATAACCACAAAAACACAGACACTGCACAGCTGTTGTATCACCACACTGGATTCAAACACCACAGCCCAGTACTGGTACTTCCGGGCATAAATGTTCTTCCGGAGCTCTTCCAGGAACCGACGGTCCACGTAGTTATCCGGGAAGGGCTGGCGCTTATACAACACCTTCTGCCATCTAACCTCCTCGGTGTCACTTGAATGTTGGTCACACATTATTTTATCCTTTCTCTCAAACTCTGCCAACTCAATCTACCTTGGAAACGTCCATGTGCTTCCTGTTCTTTATGAAGTTTTGAAATCAGACTTCTCTGGAAATTCCATGCTGGGATTCTGCTGGACTTCCTTCAATTTCAAGGGCAGCAACCCGTGCAGAGCTTGGAATAAAATGTGTTTGTTCTCTGAGGCAGTACAACATACACAAGTTCCTAGAAAAAGAGAAACTTGTGAATACAGTATATGAATGCTACAAAAGGTCAACAGTAGGATTCAGTTAAAAATCAAACCAACCCAGTTGACTAAAAGTCTACATAAAATGCATTTGATGGAGCTTACGGCTCAGAGCACTAAAATTGTATTTTGTATTTTTTTTGTTTGCACATTCACACCTCCATAAACCTAATGACTTAAATTTTGTTATTAGTATGTTTTCGATCATGCAGTTTACCACCATCTTGGGGGGTCCTGACTTCTACATACCACAGCTTGTTTCTATTTTGTTATCAAGCCCCTTTCCCTTCCCTCCCCCTCTTCTCTTCCTCTCTGGCAACCTATGTAGTTCATATTTTAAAATGATAATGTCTTGATGAATAGGTATCTGTTAGCTGTCACATGACTGCCTACTATGCGCTTTATGTGCTTTATTTGTATACCTTATGTAATCTAATTTTCACAGCTTTGCAAGTTAGTATTAATTAATCCCATTTTAAAGAGTTCACAGCTCATTCAAATTGCTTAGCTATTCTTGGCCTAAGTAACTGGAGGAGTAAATGGTGGGCCTAGGGCTCGAACCACAGTCTAATCGCAATGTCCCTGCCTCACCCCATTCTATCCATTCGAGCCCACATGGTGACAGGATGCACAAGTAGGAGCTACTGCAACTTACGCAAAGTACCAGGACAGAGTCCACAGCTTGGAGCTGTCAGACAGCTGTTAGTTGTTTTTTTGTTTTGTTTTGTTTTTTTTAATAACCGGCTTAACAAGAAACTGAACAGGTGAAGGGATGAGCTCTACGGTCTAGCCAAAGTCAAGCGAAAATAGCAACGGGACGATTACAGGCAGATACACCAGGGCCACCCCGCAAACCTGACCCAAAGCAGCTCCTACGCCCGATCTTATTTCTTCCGTGCAGACAGGGCAGGTTTGCTTCGCAGGCCGAGGCCCGGGACCCCCTCCCGCAGCGGGGACCTGACCGGGCTCTCGCGGCGGCGGCAGCGAAGGCGGCTGGGGTCGGCGGGCTCGGGGCAGAACCGGGCTGGCCTTCCCCAGGGGAGCCCCGAAACGCCGGGGCTCCCGGCCCTGCCGCCGCTGCGCCCCGTCCAAACGTGGGGCAGACGGGACAGCGGAGGAGGAGGAGGAGAAGACCCCGAAACTCACAGCCGCACCGACGCACCACCACCAGTGTCTGGGGCGCCCGGGCCGGTGACTGCGGCGGCCCCGCCCCTCCCCTCCCTATCCGGGCGCCCGGGTGACAGCGCCGAGAACTTCCGGTCCGGCTCGCTGGTGTCAGAGCGGCGGTCCGCACCCAGGCCCGGCGAGTGCGCTGCTGCCCCCTGCTGGCTGCGCGGCTCCCGGCGCTCGGCTCCCAGCCTGGGAAAGCAGTTTCCGAAAGCAAGGCGCGGATGGGCTGCCGAGAGTCCCGGGAGGCAGGCGCGGAGTCCGGGCCACAGAAGAGAGGTGGTGGCAGCATCTGTACTGAACGCTTCTCATAAAGTCAGGCCCTCTGCCAGCGACTTCCCCTGCACCTGTTGTTCTTGGACAGTCACCCAGAATTTAGTGGTGTCAAGCCCTGCTTCTGTGCTCAGGCTACTACTGCAGGGAACAACACAAACAAAACTCCCAGCCCTGCTGCAGCCGGCCTTCTCGTGCAGCGACTTTTGCTGTGATGACGTCGCTGGAAGTGGTCATTTGTCCAGCTAGGAAGTGGATGATGGGAGATCAACAGTACCCAGTTGTGCACGAGCTCAAAGCTTCCTTTCCTAGACTTTGCCTCCTTACTAGGGTGAGAGTGAAAACAAGGCTTGGAAAAAGAGGTTGCTTATATTCAGCTAAATTCACGGAAGCGCTGCAGGACGAAATAGATGAAAGCAATAAGGACGCAAAGGGAGGTCGTGCACGCGAGATACCGCCGACCCAAAAGCCAGAAAATGGAGAGCCATGCACTCCTAGGGGCTGTCCACCTTAGCGGAGCTGTGATTTCTTCATCTTTAAAGTGGAAGCAACACTTATTTGCGCGTGGCTGTTTCATGGGATGATTAGAGGAGTAAATTATAAAGACGTTTTGAATAATGTGGGCTCTTGATAGCTGCGGTTAGCTTACTTTAGACGTCATCATGATAACAGTGATCAGGTTTGATAAACTCTGAAAAATGACCTCTTTCCATTTCTCGGTAGGTTGCTGTTCCGAAATTTGACAAAGTTCCTTGGCTTAGTGAGGCCAGCCTCATAAACAAGCCCTTAGTACTCAGCCTTCCCACCAGGTAATGCCTCAACCACTGGGGACAAAGCTCTCAGGAAAGGCCTGAAAGATTTTAAGGGGGGAGGGAGGCAACTTTCAGAGGGGTGCATCTGATTACTGGAAAAACAAAATCAAGCACTCAAAAATGTAGATGATCTGAACTCTCACACAAGGGTAAACTCTGAGTATAGGTTTCGGCAAGGAGATGAGAGCTCCATGTAACCTTCCCTTGAATCACCGCCACCCAACAACGCAGGAGCAATTTGCCCTTCGTTTCTCCCTCTCAAAAAACCCTTCTGCCATCTTCACCCTCTTTTCTTCTCTGCCTTAATTTGAAATTTTCCCATTTAAACAATCAGAAGTTTATAACTCCCCACTTCCTTGAGTTTAACTTTTAAACTCCTTGAGTTTAACAGTCTCCTCCAATCTCAAGTGTTCTGCCTATTTAATTAAAGCAATATAGAGAGCATATTTCTGCTTTGCCAATGTGGAGGAATTTGTGTGTGAAGACATTTCAACTTCTATTTGAAATAACGAGGCTTCTTCACTGTTCCCCATTTTCTGGATGAGAAGGCCCCGTAGTAAGCAGATACACTCTGTTTTGGAAAAATAAAAGGTTGAGATAGGGAAAAAGCAGAACACAGTGCCAGAGAAGATGGAGGTGAAAGGCAGGTCCAGTGGCAATTTCATAAGCACAGAATAGGCTAGAAAGGGTTGGCTCCCTGGCATGCGGGGCAGCTTGTTAGAAAGATCTCCAAAACAATCTTAATTCCTGTTGGTAAACGCCACACTCTCCCACTGCAAATGGACACACACCTCTCTGTAGGGACATCCTAGGACATTTCTACTTCAGTGACACATAACCTTTATTTTGTTAGCTGCACTTTAAAACACCACAATCTCAGTGAACCATTTTTTTGCGTATTTTCAGAGTAACTAACAACTAGAGATTTGTTAAACCCAGAGCTTGCTCAGGAAATGGAAACATGAATATAGTTCTCCTTAAGAGTTATTAATAATTAGAAGTCAGCATGAATTGTGTCACTTTAGCATCTTTTAATTGGGTTAGGGACACAAACTCACATGCTAATGACGGTGAGTATGGGTGGTATGATGAGGCGGGCTGGCCAAAGGGAGTCTGTGATGACTGGCACTCGTCCCCTGGCCAGAGGTGATTCATAGCCTGCCCGCTGCCCCAGTCGGTGTTGCCTGTGGGTACGCAGGTCCAGAGGCCAAATCTGCTGGCTTGCCACGTGGAAGTCTCCAATTATCAAATGTGCCACTGCTAGCATTCAACACACAATAGGCTGAACTCCCACCATCCCGCACGACCCTCATTAGACCTTTCCCTACAGCCAGTAGCAAAAAAAAAAAAAAAAAAAAAAATCCTTGTGCACAGTTCTCTTGCTTCTAGCCACCTCATTCTCTAATTACATATGTCTTTTAATTATATATGCTCTCTAATTATATTGGTAGAAAGAGGAGAGCTTGGAACAAGGACGGGCTTGAGAAAGCCAGGTACAGGACACAGCTGGGCATCCCAGCACCTGCTCTCTCCCACAGCCAAGTCATGGAGTGTCAGAGAGGACAGCGCATGGCCAGCAGCTGGGAAGGGAGGGGACAAAGGAAGGCAATGTTGGATGAGGAGAAATTACCTAAGGTAGGCAGCAAAGGTGTGCTCTTTTCTTGGCTTCAGATTCAACCCCTGTTTAACTAAATGGAGCATACTGATGGGACTTCCACCTTTGAGGTGCCCAGAGTTCTCAGGGGACAGACAGGACAGGAAAGTCTTTGGGAAGGAAAGGGCAGTTCTTAAGGGTTAGAATCTTAAGGGTCTCGAGCCATTCCTTTTTGGTCAATCCCTTTTCTGAGAAGTTGGAGAGCATTCTTAGTGTGCTCCAAGTAGGCCAAACCTTGGCCCAGCTCTTAAAGAACTGCCTGACAGAAATAAAAGAATACGGGTGATGCATGTGGAGAGAGCCGCCAGCTGGGAGCTTTGGAGACACCCACGTTTGCCCCAGAAGGACTCTTCCAGCTTGACCCAATTATGTGGAAGCCCTTCAGGTCACATCAAGTCCTGTATAGGTGAGATGAGGGGGCACTGAAGTCGTAAACTAGCCTGGTCATAGGTCCTGGTTAGCTTTTGTAAGCCACGTGCAGAGCCTTCCCACATGTAGACAAAGTCTGAAGGATTCCCTCTTCTCATGAAGCCCAGGGGGAAGTGGAGAAGAAACGAAAAAATGACTGCTTTGTGAACATTGAGCTCCTTCCATATGCCTTTGCTTCACCTGAACAATGAACAAGGAAATCTCTCCTCAGTAGAAAGGAGAGGTGCTCCTGGCAAAACTCCCAGAATTCCAAGTTTCCATTTCTTGGTTGCCAGGGGCATGTATCGTTCTGCATGCTCAGGCAGAGCACAGTTGCCCAGTTTCTGCAGGCCTTGGCTGCTTCCACTATAATAAAATAAATGTCAGGGACAAGGGGGATAGAGCACCGATAGGCTGACCTGGGAAGAGGGGTGGACTGTCCAGTACCATCCCCATGTCACCCGCTAATGAGAGAATGCTTGAGAGGAATAGTGACTAGAATGAAAAAGTTCCATGTGAGGAAACAGATAACATGGTTTCGGCATACAGGGACACAAGTGTTAGGCATGAAAGGACAAATACAAGTTAAATATCAAGCAAGGTTTTTTCAAAGATACCTGGGGCACATTTCACCATTTATCTGTATATTTATGAATGATCTTTTTCCTGCATTATTGTACACTACTGTGAACTTAGATCTATCATGGGTTAGTCCAAAACAAATGAAGTGCAGAGCAAAAGCGATGAAGGAGGACAATCTTTTAGCAGCCCACTAAAGGCCTGAGCTTTCCTGCACTGGAGTGGGAGGCAGCTGCAGCCCCAGGTGTCCGTGGCTTCTCTAGGAAACAGACAAGGTCTTGGTTCTGCACCTGGGGGCTGTGGTTCTGAATTTTTCTCGCTTTGATTGCTTAGATCTTACTCCTCTGCCGCTTCTCTGACTTCATCGAAGAGACATGTGAATTCGCCTGTTCTGGTTCAAAGCCCAGATGTCTCATCTAAGGTACTCCATCTTTTTTAATTGACATGAAATTAACAGCAGTTGTAGAATGACGTAGGATGTGAAAGTGTTTCCTCATTTCTTAGTACAGCCCAGGGCCGTTACATTTTCAGTAAGTATTTGTTGAATTAAATGAATGGATATTAGCCCCACACTGTTGTCTCAAATGCCTAAGAATTCATTCTACAAAATAACAAATAAAAGAATAAGATTAGAATGTCAGAAATGGAAAACTAAGTATTAGATATGGAGGAATTGGTCCCAATCGCTCTGGAGAAGGACTGTGTGTAACTAGATTATTCCAAGTCCTGGCATTTCTAGCCACCTCCCTCGTACCAATTATTTATGTCTCCCACCTCCACATCCCTATACCTGTGGAACTTTACATCAGAATTCTTTCCTGTCTAACTCACAGAAACCAACCACCATGAGCCGTTGAGTAAGGCGCAATGGTCTGTGTGCACCCCAGTTTCCAAAACCCTAATGGTATTTGTGCAGCCAGTGCCTCGCTGAGGTTGGTGGGGCGGGTGGCCCTTGAAATATAAGCTCTTCCTTTACCTGCAAAATTCCAGGACCTTCAGTGGACTGTTTTCAGTACCACTCAACACATTGCCTCAGCACTTTGGCCCCCGTGCTGAACATTTATGAAGAGCTCCGTAAATGTGCATTGGAGCCCTGATGCCGGTCCAGCGATGCTTGCTGGCCCTTTCTGTTGGTTTTAATACAAATTCAAGGAGTAATTCACCCTCAGCCTACAAAAATGAGGTGGCAGATGGCACAGGGACAGAATGGGTTCAGGCACATCAGAGAGACAAAGCACTTATAATGGAAGGTGGGAAGAAAGGTCCCAGGCTGGGGATGGATGAGCAGAGATAGACTAAGGGAAAGGTTCAGAGGGCCCCTCCCCCCAAGCCAACCGCAGTGGGTGATGCCCTGGGTTGTCAATGCTGGAGTGCTGGAATCCTAGCTGTGCTTAAAGATCACCTGTTGATCCACCTTGGGCAAGCAAGGAGGTAAGTGTGGCCACCAGGACATGCCCCAGTGAGGGGAACAATGAGGGGTGGATTGGCTTGCGTTTCTGCAAACCAGCAACAAGCCTCTCCGTTGGACTCCAGACATCCTGTTTAGACAGGCTACCAACTACCTGCTAAGCCCATGTTTGCTCCGGTCTTCTAAGACCCCAGACACCGCGTGGTCTCGGGCAGAGCGTTAGGGAGGAAAGTGCTGGTAACGGCCAGGGGAGTAGAGGCCTGGCTCTCGGGAATGAGCGCCCAGACTGCAACCCGAGACTCGCGCGTTTATCACTGCAATTAAACCTGAATACTGAGGTTTTAGCTTAGAGAGAGCAACTTATACATTAACATCTTTTGTCTTAAAAAGAAAAACCATTAATACGCGTGCCATAGGTTGGCCACCACAGCTAGCTGAATTTAGTATTTTATGACTGCAATATTCATGGATGGCCACTAGGTGACAGTCAAGAGCGACAGCTGCGTGGCAAATAGGCACCTGCTAAAAACTCAACGCTCCTCCTGGGGAGAACATGGGTCCCTCACCCCCACCCTCACCCTGGTCTTATGCGGACTGACCCTCCACTGGCTTGTGTATGAGAAAGACTTGCCCTTGCAGAGTGGGGCAGCGGCTAGGAAACCTGGGGTCTTGGCTCTGTTGGGGCAGCAGGCAGGGAGCTGAGGTCCAGCTCTAGCCTGACACAGAGACCACCGCAAATGTGGAGCTGAACCCCACGGTCTGCCGCAGGCACAAAGCCCTGCACACGCGGGCTGTGACGAAGCCACGCGCTCAGTCCACAGCTGCTCCTGTCCACACAGGAACTCTGCTGTGTCTCACGTTCGTGGAATGCACCATGGCCACTCTCCCTTCCTGCTCTAAATCAGGGCCCTGGGCCCTGCGTACTGCACAAAGGTCCTGCCACCTGCCTCCTTTCCCCTTCCCCGTCACGGGGCAAAGGGCAGAACGCAGAACACATACATTCCAGGTGACGTTCTTCCCTGGCACAGGAGCACGTGTGCCTGGGGCCCCATTTCCAAGGAAAAACAAAGAAAGCAGAGATAACAAAAAAGGAACGTTTTAAATGAAACCATAAAAATAAAGCGCAAACTATTTGCCATGTACCTAGCAGGGGCTTTTTGGTTAAGCACAGCTTCACGTGTCATTTCCACGCACTGACCCGTGACTTCTCCAGCTGCCATAAAATGGGACGGTGCAGCCTAATCATTGGGCAGCTGTGCCAAGAGGTGACGCGAGGCGACCATCCACGGCAGGGCAGCAGCGGGAGTGCGCGGCTGCCCCAGGCCCCGAGGCTCCTTTGCCCACTCGCTGGCTGGGGCGGACTTGAGCTAGTCGAAGCTGCTCACCATCAGTGTTTGCTGGTCCCGTGTAACGAGGCGGAGTGAAGATGAGAACGCCTCGCTGTCAGCAGACCTTTGGCAGGCAGCCCTGGAGGCAAAGATTGCGCAGTAGCAGCGGGGCCGCTGGGCAAACGTATAGGAAGGTGGCTAACGATTTCCTCATGTTCTTATATTTCTCTCGTTGACCCTAAGTTTTGAAAGCTCATGACTATCGCGAAAATTACCCCATAGACTCCTAAGACCTTTTCTTCTTAATACTGATTAAACACACATAACTGTAAAATTAAAGTAAAATTTTAAAAGAGAAAAATGAACACCAGCGACCTAAACTAGTGGTGATAATAAAAACTCATTGTAATAACTCTGGAGATGTACGGATGTCTACTATTTTTAGCAAGTTTAATTTTTTTCCTAGTGAATAATAAGAACAGTTTTGAAACTATATTTAGCTTCATTCTTTCATAAAAATACCTGAAATTTTCTGATAGAAGGAAAATCTAGAATCATCATGTTTTTGTGAATATGTAAAATAGTTTTTTGACCACTACCTTTTGGACTCTAAAGCATGTAGGAATAATTATAACTTCATATGGATTCTAACATAGGAACTTAAAATTTCAAAGTTTTCCCTGACATTATCTTTGAGCTTTTATCTAAAACTCTCTCCAGACAACTGAAACTAACTAGATGCGTTATTGGGCAGATCTCTTAGCCTTCCTGGTTCACAGTTTCCTCTTTGGATTAATGGAAAGATTAAAGCAGGCAGTCCATGAGTCCTCTTTTGGTTAAGTCAATGTAGAAGGGAGCAAAAGAAACAGCAATGTGAAAGGGCAGAGGCAGAGGCAGAGGCAAACGTGCTGCGGCTCGCTCCATAAATCATGCTGATGAGCTCTATTTTTAAAATCACCATCTGGTGCTTACATATTCAGTTTTTGTTATGTGGACAGGTGAGGGAGAGAAAAGGAGATGGGAAGAGAGGAGAGGAAAGGAAAGAAGAGGAGAGGAAAGGAGAGAAGAAGAGAGAAGAGGAGGGGAGAGGAGAGGAGAGGGGAAAGGAGAGGAGAGAAGAGGGGAGGGAGAGGAGAGGAGGGGAGGGCAGGGGAGGGGGAAACAAGGAGAGGGGAGAGCCGGGGAAGAGTTTCTTTATCAAGGATTCAGGAGGGCTGTGGACGTGGACCATGGGCCAGCTCTAATATCCAAAGGTGTTTCTGGTTATGGCTGTGAAGCACAGACTTTGACTTCTGTGGAGCAGCTGGAATTGATATCAGTCCTCGAGCATGCTATGAACAGGTTGCTGTCTTCCTCCGTCCAAGTGCTATCTGCTGTCCTGAGGACAGCTGCTCAGAAAACAAGAGCCCCATTCCCATTACAGCTCCTCTGACTGCAGAGATAATAGAAGCAGGGCTCGCCTGTGAACCTGGCGACTCACTGGCCATTCCTGGTACTGTGACCAAGCTGGATTATGGGAACTTTGAGGGTGAGGAAGGGAAAAGACCTTTTCCACAGGGTGAGAAAGAAACCAGGCAGGATAGAGGAAATGAGTCCTGCAGAACATGGAATCTCAAATCACTTCAATCCACTGTAGACCTGCTTGTCACAGCTGGCTCCTCAGCTCCCCTACAAATAAAAAGACGTGGAGTAGCCCTCCTTGGAAGCACAACGTGAGCGTTAGCTGGCAGTCTGAGGACACAGCAGACTGGCTTGCATGCCACGTGAAAAGAGCGCACAGGATCAGAGTGTCTTTCTCTGTCATTCTGGCCACAGACGTGCTCAGTAGGGAAGGGAAGCCCAGATGGGTTATAGCATTGGCCAGAGGTCACTCAGGCTGCATGAAGAGCCAGGTCCGCAGCAGAGCCCTTTGGATCTCAGCCTGGGCTCTTCCCAGAACCTTGGGAGGAATTGATTCATTGCATCACAGCTCCAATACCGTGTGATGTTTATCTGGAGGCAGTGTTGTAACTGTGACCTTTGCAAACGCATGCATCTTGGCAGATGTGCAGATATATTCTGTATGTATATCTGATCACTTAAAATCCTTACAATGATTTATTCATTCAACCAACATTTGTTGAATAGATGAATCTGAGCATCTGAACATTTTTTGGTCAGTGTTTGTTGTTCCAGTTTAAAAAGGCAGAGTACAGATGAGAAAATTTTGCTCTGTAAGACATGGCCCTTGCTAACTCTGCACAATAGGAGAAAGAACATATATATATATATATATATATATATATATATATATATAGAGAGAGAGAGAGAGAGAGAGAGAGAGAGAGAAACAGAAAATACAAAGCTGATAAAGTCAGATAAGCCCCTGATAAATGGTAGGAGCAGCAGGAGAGAGACTTTTTTTTCAGAAAGTAACACCTCATGATTGCTTGAAAGATGAGTTAACAAGGACAAGCTGTACAAAACAGAAAACATCTTATCTTTCAGGTTCCAAAGGACAGAAGTCACCATAGCAGTGGGACTCCATAGTCACGTCTACAGTTGTCACTACTTAGCAAGATCTTGCCACATACCTTTCAGATCTTGTAAATATATCTGTTGTTTGGTTTGCAGTCGACTCTGTGATTCCAAACCCTGAAGTCCAGCAGAAGTCTTAGGCTGAAAACAGAAGCCCAAATACAGTGAAAGATTTAATTTCACTGGAGGATAATATGTAATATATTTATAACACTGCTAATAGCAAAGCTACTGAAAGATTTGATCACATATAACCTTTCCATAGCCAGTTGGTCCTCATCCTTTCAGACCAGGTATAAATGCCACTTCCAACAGCCCTTTCCTGCTTCCTCCAGTCAAAAGTACTCTCTCTCCTTCCTAAGAGATATTGCTGCTTCTATGATACCCAGTGCATATAACTTTGGGTAGCGCTTTTAGTGAGGTACCTAAGTCTTAGATTTCAGAAATGTGAGAGACAGATAGAGGAACCTGGGCTGCATTGGATAGCACCCCAGGATATCCAGGAAGGCACAGGAGAAAGTTGAGGTCCGTGCAGACAGACATTCCCTCTCTCTCGTCCACCTCTCGCCCTACTTTGCCTACCACACAGCCTGGCCCTTGGACCCCAAGCTTGGCTAGCATAAGCCGATTGCGCGGTTGTTATTTCCTGCTGTTGCACAGTGTCTCAGCACTCTAATGCCCTCCACTCTCCTTGTTCATCCCTGACCCTGTACCTAACCCTTTCCTCTCCTCTTATGTAATGCTTCTCGGATTCTTTCCTTCCTGCTCCACCCCCAGGTAAGCTCCACAACTCACTTCAGTTTCCCTGTGATCTGAAAACATCTCTTTCCTAGTGCCTCTAACGCCAGCATACTTCTTGGTGCATAGCCCGCTGGGTGGTGAGCAGCTGGAGGCTGGTGTCTGGGTCTCCTTCATCTCAGTGTAACTAAGAAAAGGCAAAGGAACAGATTTTCATTATTCTCTTGCCTTCCTCAGGGCCAGAAGCTTTGTCTCATTCATCTGCGTGATACCATCGTAGCACCCTCCACACAGTGGCCTCGCAATAAATGTTTGTTGTTAAATGAATGAATCTAGTCATTTGTCCTCATACTTTCACATACCAACCCACAGTGCTGCAATCCTGGGCTGATTCTTTTAAAACGCCTTGTAAAATGAAGCATGTTTTAAATATTTATCAAAAAAATCCAACCTTGTCCATAGTCCCCAAACCCTAAGTGCTGCTGGTCTCTCATAGGACAGAACTACTTGCAGTCAGTACAGCAAACGTCACCTTTGGACAATACCCCAGCACTCAAGCTGCAGAGATCTATTCCTCCTTATCATGTTTCTCACACATTCCAGGACAGCAGGAATGGGCCAGGGCACACGTCCACTGCCAAGCTAGCAGGCCAACCAACTGCAAGAAGTCCTGTTTGGGTAGCTGTCCTTGGCTTGCCACTGTGGCCTTCCTCGTCCCTATTTCCCACGCTTTCTATGAAATTCTCATCACTCTCATGTCAGCAGGCATGAAGAGTAGTAAGAGAGGATTTCCAAATGTAATTTGAACGTGAAGTCCCCACCTGCTGCAAAACCAAACCGCTGCCAAGGTCGAAGGGAGAGCTTTGTGTTCCAGGAGTAAATGCCCCAAAGTCTTCTCCTGCACCCTTTTTTCAGAGATGACATGAAAAAGAAAGCAGTAGTTTCAGTGAAGAGACAAAATGCCTCTGCTCTCCTCCACTGGTCATTCCCTGTCCATCCTGAGACAGCCTCTCTTCCTGGGGCAAGGATGTGGGCCCGAGACGCATGCATCAGCTCCAGGTCTCTGGGGCTTACAGGCAAGGCTCTCAGGAGGAGCGGAAGAGCCGGGAGTTGATGGCGCACCAATGCATGAGAGCTGATGTTGAGTCAGAGTTAAGGGGAATGGAGGCTTGCGGAAGAGACGCTTTTATCCATCGTAGGCATCAGTGGTCCTCAGCGAGCCCATTCAGTGGAGCAATGCGCCAGCTATGGGAGAATGCAGTTCCTCAGCCGCGGATGCGTGCCAGCTCCCAGCCGTTGCTCTGTGTCCCCGTCCCCCCCCACCCCCCATGCAGCTGTCCTGATACCTGTACCATTGCATAAGCGGCCCCAGCACTATTGGCTCAGCTCTATTCCCTGCCACCCACTAAACCCTGCTAAATCTACCAACCGCAGCAAATCCAGAGGTGCAACAACCACCTTGCAGGGGCACGAGGTCATGGTGCCCTTCTCGTGTCGTGGAAGGAAGGAGAACTCTTATCTTTCCCACGAGCACCACTTCACTCCTTTGCTGCCCCAGGTACCTCAGCGTTTCCTCACCTGTCACCATTTCTGTCTTTCCCCCACAGGCCGAAAGGAATCATACTGACCTGGGGTTGTTCAGAAACAAGTGGCTATGCTCCGCATGTCGAGAAAGAAAAACGGTAGGCAAGGGGTGAGGGGAGGGGGTGTGCATCCCCCCGGGGCCCAGCACCCCTCTTCCTCCACGGAATCCTGTGGAGAGAGGCTGTAATGCCCACGCTCCACACACACACACACACACACACACACACACTCACGCGCACACACACACACACGCACACACACACACACACACACACACACAAGAAAGGCTTTGCTGTAAGCCGCAGATGAAGAATGGTAGGTCCTGCCCGCGGCACAACTCAGACACCATATTGACAAACCTGGCCCATTTCAACAAGCCACAGGTGAACCACAGTGGCAGGCCACAGGGAAAGAGATGAGGTGAACCACTTCGCTTTGGGCTTCTACGGTACTACACCCTTGTGAAAAGGATCTAGAGGTAATGGAGCTTCTCT
Source organism: Capromys pilorides (assembly GCA_004027915.1). Lineage (NCBI taxonomy): Eukaryota > Metazoa > Chordata > Mammalia > Rodentia > Capromyidae > Capromys > Capromys pilorides. The sequence goes on along the minus strand of PVKN010007478.1, from coordinate 2,496 downwards.
TCATCTTCCATCTCCTCAGCACACACGCGCACACACACACACACACACACACACCCCACAATTTCTCTCCTACCATTACAGTCAGGGAACACTCCACTTAACCTTTGGGCTCATCACTAATTCAGTCAGCACCTCAGAAGAAAAACTGGGAAGAGATTTGATAGTAGGTTCTACCTAGGGAGGGTCTGAGCAGGTGTGACTCTCTGGGGTGTGGTGAAAAAGAAGTGTTAAGAAGAGGGAGAAGGAGACCAGGGGCGTGGCAGGAACAAACACAAGGCTCTGCCACCCTCAGAGTTGCAGAAAAAGGGGCCTGGTGTAGGGAGGATGTTGCACCAGGTCGGAGTGAAGGCTTTGCTTCATGTAAGGCGTAGGGTTAGCCTTAGGATAGCTGTCAGGCTCAGGATCAACACGGGCTTGGTTAACGGTGAGCTGAGTGTGCAGTTAAGTTTAGAGCAGGGGGTAGGTCAATCTCTTCAAGTCTGGTATATTGTGATTCTCCTTTGACTTGGGGAGGAAGTGGGGATAAATGTGGGATGAAATGAAGGGAAAGAGATGGAAAAACAAAAGGTACAAAGAGGTTCCTTTCCCGGGTTCCCAGCAACGTGCTTCAGGCTAGCAGCAGAGGGAAGAGAGCAGCAGGTTTGTGGAATTCTTGTGTGGGAATTGGATTTTTATTGAAGCTACCAGCAATGATTCATCGAATGGTGCAATCTGTGTTCATTTTCCACTCATTGAGAATCTCAGAGTTTAATCTTATAATTGACTGGGATTCCTCATAGTTTTATTCCTGGAATCCCAGGGAGAATGTGCTGGCTCCAGGGTTGAGCTGGCCTGTCCAGCACACTCGGGACTTGAACAGCTGCCCTCTTTCTCAAAACCGCTGCTTTGACGTTTGCCCTCGCAGGGGACATGACAGGAGAGAAACCATACACTGTGGTTTTCCCACTTTTGTAGCTTCTAAAAAGAAGGTGTTCAAACACAAGAGCACCCAGGAATTGGCCCTACTGCTGTCAGAAGCTGGTGTGAAACCACAGTCAGAAAACAACAGGGCAGACATTGCCACACACAGAAGGGCTTTGACATCTTTGATGCCCTCCTGGGGAGCTGCTATGTCACTGTGACACCCCTCATCTCTCAGCAGTGAGGTGAATGGGAAGACTGAAAACATCTAGGAACAGAAGGGAGTTTCTTCAGTGTAATGGGAGATATCTATGAAGATTCTATAGCTAACATCATACTCCACCGTGAAAGAATAATTCCTTCTAAGAGAAAAAATGAGACAAAAGCGTGTGCACTTACCATTTTTATTCAAAAGTGTACTGTGCATTCTAGCTGGGACACTTAAAACAAACAAAAGAAATAAAATGCATAAACATTAAAAAGGAAAAAGTAAAACCCTGTCTTTGCCAGTGACATGATCTCATATATGGAACATCCTGGGGAATACACACAAACACACACACACATGCACACACACATGCACATACACATATATAGGCACACATCCTAGAAAGGGGAAAAAACCCACTCACCACCAACAATTACAATTAGAGCTAATAAACACAGCAGAATTTCAGGATACAAAATCAATATTTAATATGTGAACATTGATTTATTAACTATACACTGACAACAACAAAGAAAAATAAGCCCATTTTTAATAATATCAAAATTATCCAGGGAAAAAATAGGAATAAAGTTAGGAAAACTAAAGGATCTGACCTGCACTCCCAAAACTATAAGACATTATGGAAAGAGATTTTTTTTTTAATGAATAGAACATATTTATTGAAAGAAAGAAAGAAAGCTCCTGTCAGAGAGAGAGAGAGAGAGAGAGAGAGAGAGAGAGAGAGAGAGAGAGAGAGACAGGAAGGGGACCCAAGTGGGTGTCCCCAGGAAGCTGTCTCTGCCAGGGACTTTTATAGAGGAAAACCATGTGGTGAGGCAGGTCTAAGGTTGTGGAGAAGATGTGGGAACTCACTTAGGTGGGCATGAGGTGGGACAAAACTATGGTCAACCAATAAGATTACAAGTACCATTGCTCAGGTAAAATTGATTAAAATTGGGACACAATGGGAAGGCAAGTCACACAGCAAGCCAGCAAGAATACTGAGCAAGGTCTCTTCCTGTTGGGCTTGGGATGGTGACTCAGAAAGAGGTTTTAAAGAGGAGAAAAAAAAAGTAAGATGTGTTAAGAATTCCCTTCCCAGGGCTGGGGAGATAGCTCTGTGGCACAAGTGCCTGCCTGGTAAGTGCAAGGTCATGAGTTCAATTCCTGGTTCCAAAAAAAAGTGTAAAGAAGATGACAAGAGTGGAACTGTTAACTGTGTTGTGTTGACATGACTAGAATAAGAACTGCTCAGCGAATCAAATATGTAAACCTTGTATTATCTCCCCAGTGTAAAATCCTGAAAGAGTAATTGCAATCTCAAAGGTGTAATAGGTAGTGTGAATGGGAAAAAATCTGTCCAAAGGAAAGGAACAATTGGAATAAGG
>PVKN010007477.1:0-17479 GCA_004027915.1 Capromys pilorides | reverse complement strand
GATTAGTCAAACAACTAAACATTAACACTTGCAATAAACCTTAGTGTTTTTTTTAACTCTTCCAAGTATATTTTGTATTTAAGTCACTCTTCTAAAAAAAAAATAATAATAAAAAATTTATAGAGGTTGAGGATGCAGAAAATGCAAGGTCCTGAGATTGATTCCTGGTACTCCCCAATATTTATTTACTTATTTATTTATTTATTTATTTATTTTCTTCTTTTGAGTCCTTATATTAAGGAGACTATACGATATTGGCATATCTTGGTCTGGTTTATTTCACTAATGAGTATATGTTCGAGATACATCCTTTTATATATGAAGTCGTCTAGTCTATCATTCCTTATAGCTGAGTAATATTCCATTTTGTGAAAATACCACATCTTTTTCAACCGTTCTTCAGATGATGGGCATTTTGGTTGTTTCCAAGATTTGGCTATCACAAATTGTGCTGCTATGAATGTAGGTGCACAAATATCACTATGGTATGAATAAGTAACTAAGTTTAAATGAGGTCACAAAGGTGAGGATTAGTGTGCACTGTCCTCCTGAGACACCCATGCTCCTCTCACCTCTGCCAAGCCCAGGAGATTCAGCAAGGACTTGGAGTGGACTCTATCTGCCGGTCAGGAGAGGAGCCTGCACCAGAGGCCGAATCTGCTGGACTCTCAAGCTTGGGACTCTCTTAGCCTACTGAGCAGTGAGAAAGTGCAGCACACTTCTGCTTGTGATATTGATGTGGGAAGAAAAAACTGGTCTGGGGTGGATGAACTCCCATAGGGAGCCTCCAAATGATGTAGGGAGAACTGATCTTCCAACCTGAAAAGCACCTGGGACAAGCTCTTGTTCTCTAAAACCGAAGAATGAATTTTAGGAACAAATGGAGGTAACATATGTACAGAACAAATGGAGGTAACATATGAGCAGAACATATTTATTGAGGGGAAGACCGCTCCTGTCCAAGACAGAGACAAGACGGGAGTGCCGAGTAGGTGTCCCCAGGAAGCTGTCTCTTCCAGGGACTTTTATAGAGGAGAAGATGTGGGAACTTGCTTAGGTGGGTATGAGGTGGGACAAAGACTATGGTTAACCAATGAGATTACAAGCACCATTGCTCAGGTAACATTGATTAAACTTGGGATACAACGGAAAGGCAAGTCACGTAGCAAGTGGGCAAGAACACCACCTATTGAGCTTGGCTCAAGACTCTTTCCAGGGTCTTTTAAGTTGATTGATACTTTTTAGCATTTCAATCCCTGATGCCCACCCTTAAGGAAGTGTGTAGTTGTTTTGGTTTACTCTTGTCTTGAGATCTGGCCAAAGGCAAAGGAGTGTCTGTCTCTAGTGGTAAAGTCGCCTTGTCTTTCATGTCATCCTTGAGTGCCTGGCCCTGTCTGACTGCCTATAATATTTCTATCTAACTCAGCTGCCTACAACAATATCTTGCGTTGACAAGCAGACTAAGTCAGCTAATGTGGGTCCGGATGTTTGAGAAATTAGAGCTCACATATGAAATCTGCATTTTTACCTTTTAAAATGCTAACCTTATAATGTATTATAGTTTTTTTAAAACATTACTTCCAGAAATTTATATTTCCATGAAAATATCAATTTTATTTACAGTTTCCAAATTATATAAGAGCTGAGGATAAGCTTTCTTATGACTGCTAATTTTTTTTTTTTTTTTATTTACTTGGTACAGGGTCTCACTATGTAGCTCAGACTCGTAGTGATCCTTCTGTTTTCAGCCTCCCCAGTGCTGGGATTACAGGCATATGGCAAAACACCCTGTCTTGGTAGTCCACTTAGTGCACTTGGTGGCAGGGCCTGGATGGCATGTGTTGCCAGGGGTTGAACTCTGGTCCCTTTGCTTGGCTAAGCAGGCACTTAGTCTGTTGAACTATCTCGCTGGTCCTATGACTATTAAGTTTTAATACTATCAAGAAGTTTTATTCTTGGTGATATATATTTAAATTTTGCTTTAGCATATATTTTATATTATTATATAATATGTTTAATATATGATATGTTTTAAAATTCATTATATAGGACCAGCCAAATAGCTCAGTGGATTAAAGCCTCTGTAAACAGGCACAGAAGCAAGGGCTATGCTGGCCCCGCCCCTGGGGCATGCTAAGGCAGCTGTTGAGACTGGGTATGGTGGCACTTGCATGTAATCCTACCTCTTGGGAGTCTATAAACAGGCAGATCACTCTGAGTCAGATCTAGTAGTGAGATTCTGAAAAAATATTATATATTTTATGTATTTGTTATATATTTTTTATTTCATGTACTATATATTTTATTTATTTACTTTTTGTTTTGGTCTTGATTGCTAGAAAGTATATGTGCCACCCGAGTAAGCACTTGACCCCTACAAAGTCACTATAAATTGCACTTCAGTTTTAAATTGGTAGGTTTACTTTAAAAAGCATCTTCTATTTTGCTACCTCATTCACTTCAAGTTTATCACTATTGATTCCTTACCCTGAATTATATTAACCCATTCTATTGTTTTCCCAGTGGCCTTTGCTCTTCTCACTGTTAATGACAATACCACTAATAAGTACTTTTAAGATAATGGATTGTCCTTGGAGTATTATGGAATGCCACATACAGCATTATGAAACACGTTCCTACCTTGCTCCAGATCTGGAGCGAAGCATTTTTCATGAATAATTAGTGAGAAGTACATAGTTTCCCCTCAGTTCCTCCCTAAGTGTGGGTTTGATCTTTCTGTTTGTTTTTGCTTTGTGTTCTGCTTGGCTGGTACTGGGGCTTGAATCTGAGGCCTTCCTATTAAACTGTATCTCTAGCCCTTCTAATTTTTAATTTTGAGACAAGGACTTGCTAAGTTGTTAAATTCCACAGCTGGGTTGGGATGTATGATGCTCCCATCTCAGTCTTGCAAACGGCCAGGCGCAGCACCAGCCTGGTGGAGGCTGAGCTTCTAAGAAGGCTATTGCACAGTTTCCAAGTAGCAAATTTCTTTTGGTTATAGTCTTCTTAAACATTCCTAGCTTTATTTTATTAGGTGAATGCAGCCCTTATAATTGCTTCCTGGCACCTTCTCCAAGTTTTCTATGCCTTGGGAAACAAGATTTTTTGGGTCAATACTCTTTAAACTTAGCAGCCACGGATTCTTCCCCATACTGGTAGTGCTCAGATGATGGTGCAGTTTGCCACGTTCCTCTCTTTTGTGGTTCATCTGAAGAGACCTTTTGGACCCCACATGCTCGCCACCTAATACTGTAATCCTCTCAGTTCTGTTGGTGTTGCCAGAGAGTGTCCCAGTTCCTTTGGCCTCCCTATCTGTCAGAGGGTGGCCATAGGCTCAGAGTTGTTGGAACTTCTTCACCTGAGAGGTGATGACTTCTGACATTGCCAGTTCTGCTGATACCCACTACTATTGTGGACTGTTGGGCTAAATTGGGTTATTTTGCTGAATTCACGCACCTACAATATTTGAATGGCAATGAAACACCCCTCACTGACAAAACAAAACGACAACAGGGGATATAAATGAAAGACCATTTGGTAGTGAAAAAAGTGTGTGTGTATATATATATATATATATATATATATATATATATGTGTGTATATATATAAAATAGAATAGATATACAACTACTTTCTCTTATTTCAGTGAGATTTATACTAATAGTGTTTAGACAAGATACCATGTCTGCATCTTGTACACTGAATAACTACTACAAATACAACAATATGCAATGTATATATTACTATAACTGTCCTACTAACTTGTTGTGAAACTATCTCATGGCTGTTTCTTTCTCACTAAAATTAATACAAATAAAAAAATGAAATGATAAAACATCCATATGTCTTTCTTGGCCATATCCCCTACAGAGATGGGAGTACCATGAACCGCCTCCTCTCCCCCAGATTCTGAGATGCAGCCATAGGGCAGAGTCAGCCCAGCAGAAAGAGCAGTTGAAGAGGACCAGCCACTGGAGATTTCTTCTTAGACAATTTAAGTAGTTTTTTTTTTCTTTTTCATTTGGGTGCATTCTAATTTGATAACAGCAACTATTACTATGTTGTCTTGATTTTTAGTTTTTGCTAGCTGCTATCTTGTGATTGCTTGTTCTAGTATGCTCCTGCTCTGATTAATTAAACTGCCTATTTATTCACAGTGTGACCTTGAACATGACATTCAGCCCTTGTGACTCCCACAGCCTCCTTACCACACACATCCTTGTCATGAGGGGCAGTGGAAGAACTGCCAAGTGATCAGCGGGATTCCTAACAGGGCTGTTGATATTGTCATTATTAGTATTCATTATTTAGTCATTGCCTTGGCAGTTTACCTCAGTTGGCCTATTTCTGTAATTGAGATCACATTGATTGTAAAAGAACTCCTCTCTCTCCTTGACCTTGGATGTAGCCAGCATTCCTGATTAAAGATGTTGAGGGGGCCGGCGAGATGGTTCGTGGTCTGAAGTGCCTGCTTAGGAAAGCTCAGGCAACTGTAGGGACTGCGGTTCGATCCCCGGTACCACATTCTGTGCCAGCCCCACCATCAGGGTAGGCTGAGCCAGTCATAAAATAAATAAATAAACAAGCAAACAAACAAGCAAATAAATAAATAAAATAAAATAAAACATTAAAAAAAAAAAGATGTTGATGTGAGAGGGGCCCATTAGATGTCATCCTGGCTGCTGGTTCCAATTCCTTTAGCCCAACTTTCCCACCCCACTCCACCCCATGAAACAACAAGGAAAATAAAAATTCTACCAGGGAAATGGTCTACAAAGGTCATTTAGAAATGCTGTGCCACACACAGGACCACAAAGCAAGTACTATATAAATTTTGGCTTGGCCAGTGTTAGCGCTGTGGTGTTATTTTAGCAATTCCAGCAGGCCCAGGAGTGTAAATAGTTGTAATTAAAGGCTTCCAGTAACAGCCCTGTCAAGTCCTTGTGTGTATCACATTTGGCACATGTTTTAAAGCTGAGAGCGATATTAAATAGACCATCTGTTGGTTTTCATTAGGTTTCCTCTCATCAACAGCACTATTAAATATAACCAAACCCATTTAAAAAAAAAATCCTTGACATCTGTGCTTTCAAATGAAACATTGATCAATATTAATAACAATTCCACTTCACCTGAGTTTATTATTAATGAAAAGTTAAACATGACACAAATGTGAATGTTTGTCCTATAACTACTTATTCAAACAAGGCCAGGGGAGGCAACCTGTCCCAAGAGCAGAAAGAATGGAAGTGTTGGGATGTGGATGTTCAGTAGATCCCATATGTGCCCCAACCTGCAGCCAAGCCACTGGACATGCAAATTTCTGCCCAGCAAGCCCCTCCCTGCAAGATGGCCCACCAAACTCTTCCCATCCCTCAAGACCAAGTTGGACATGACCTACCCTTGGGCACCTTCCTTGTCTTCACAGCATTGGTTTGTTCTTTTCTTTTTCCTCTTCTAGTCTTTCTGTGATACTCGTCTCTTTTGATCTAATTTCACTTTTTTTCATGGTTTTCTTCCCCAGAGGAGTGGAATAATACTGTACAGTTCAACATTAAGCATTTTTTAATAGAGGGTTGGTTAATATTAAACAAATGAATGAATACATGAAAGAATGAATGGAATGGCAATCCACCAGAAAGGGAGAAAATTTAGCTGAACTGATTAGCTGATGGATACTTGCATCTTTTTCCTGTAAACAAACAAATAGCATGGCTAAGCTAAAAAGATTGGTGGGAGGAGTCCTGATGTTAACTCCCGACTGAGGAGTCTGTATGTTTTCCTTGCCTCTGTTTTTCTCCTCTTTCTCTATAAGCCTGATATAGACTTGGCTATTGTTAGTTTTCTCCCTCTTGGGGCTCAAAGATATTTTGGTTCAGTGAGGAGGAAATGGGGATTTGTACATTTGTATTTTCTCAGTTCTTGCCTTCTCCAAACTCCCCAAGCCAAGAAGGCCTATTGTGTAAACACTGTCTGTAGTTTATGCATAGGCTCCACATGGGGGAAAATAGTAAAAGCCACTGTAGTTTTTACTTAAAATGAGATATGAAAAATGTTTAGAGGAGTGGCAATTAATAAATGCACAATAAAATGACAATTTCTAAAGTATCATTGACTTTGTTATTTTTCTTGTTGCTGAAGCAAAATCCCTTATGCCCAAAGGCACAGGAGGAAAGGCTTACTTAGCACAGTTTGTGAACATCAGTTCATAATAAGCTCACCCCAAGGCCAGGGGGCTCCACCGAGGAGGAAATGTTGTTCATGACAGGCCAAAAACAGTAAAAGCATCAAGCACCTTTCTGTCCCTTGGGTTGTATCCCGTCTACTAGGACTAGAGAGGTGCTCATGTAAGTGGCCTCATCCAGCAATCACTCATCCTTATTCCCAGCACTTCAAAAACTTTTTATTATTTGGTATAAGAGCTCATTACACAGCTCAAACTAGTAACGATCCTCCTGTCTCAGCCTCCCCAGTGCTGAGATTACAGACATGTGCTACCACACCTGGTTTTGGTGGCTGGTGAATATGCCAGGGTTCTGGGACTTACACAGCATTCAATACCTGGAATTGAACCTGGGTCCTTGTGCTTGCCAGGCAAGTGCTTAGATCACAGAGCTATTTCCACAGCCCAACCCCAACATTTTAATTCCAATTGAATACTGCAGATCCAGCCACTTCCCAAAAAAGTCTTACTGCATGAGACTTTGGGTGGGCACCTAGACTCAAACCATTAAAGGCTTTGCCATTAAAATACACAGAATTTGGTAAAGAAGCACTGTACGAGAGCAATACAAAGCTAAAGAATGTATAAAATCAGTAGGGGACATTTAAGGCTTAGATTATCAGAAGTCCTTTTTATATGGGACACAGTAGGGTATGGGGTAAATCAGGCTGTGTAGTGAAATGGTAATGGATCAGTGGAGCATAAGACTGTTTATAGCTGGCCAGGAGGGAGAATTCTGTAAAGTTTGCACATATCCTGATCTCTTATGATTCCTATAGAAAATGCTGGAGGCCCAGCCAGAGAGCAGACTAAAAGTACCTGCTTAGGCAGAGCACAGAGGCCCAGGTTTGATTCTGGCCGGAGGAGCCGGCCTCACCCCCGCCCGCCCCCACCCCTGGGGAGTGCTGAGACAGCGACCCAGACTAGAATCCCAGTGCTGGGAGGCTAAAACCAGGAGAATCACTACACAGTCTGATCTGTGTAGTGAGACACTGGAGACCCTGTACTAAATACATAAAATGCTGGCCTCCTTTCTGTTTGGGACTCACATGTTCATTTTTCTATTTATTTTATTTCTTAAGTTGTACCCTTCAGCACTTTATGTGTTTAAGGGAAAGATTTAGAGAGTTCTTCACTATGTTAATAAGACAATTGGATACCCCTACAGTCAATATGGTATTCCCTGCTGACCCAGCATTGATCAAAGGCAACATCTAAATGTTTGTGGGGAATTTGTATAACTGGGTACACAATTACACATGCCCTTCTCATTTCATGAAAAAGAATACCTTACTTGCTGTCTAATAAACTTTATTTTTCCTGAGCAGGAGGTATCGATTTAAAGAGAAAGCTATTGACGGAACATAAAAGTCATTTTTATGGCATTTTTATGATGTTTGGAGCTATGTTGATTTAGTTGTGTTCTTATAGCACTAGAATTAACTTTAAGAAATATAGTTTCAAGTTAGAAAAAAGCAAAATCATACCTTACTTTAATTTTATATTAATTATTCAGATAATTGGAAAAATAAGATTTCTTGGAATTTACTAATGGATCTTCCCTGGATAAGTGTTAAATCCCAATCTTCATCTGCTTATGGGAAGGGATTTTCTGAGATATTAAATCCAGTCTCTGTGCCAGGGTAGGTTTGTGTAGAGTGCCAGTAGTTTGGGCCTACTAGAGGGTCTGTTTGCTTGGGGTTCTGTGATCCAGAAAAGAACAACCTGCTTGGTTTATCTATTCACATCCTCTTTTGAGTGAGAACTCTATACCCTTAAAGAACCAACAAAGCTTTTGTTTTTAATTTTATACTGGGAATTGAACACAGGTCCTTCACAATAAGCTATATTCAAAGCTATATCCTTTTTCTAATTTTAACTCTTTTTTTTTTTTTTTTCGTTTTAGGGAAGGGTCTACAGGGTGTTCAGGATCTCACTATTAGATTAGACTTGTAGTGATCTGCCTGCTTACAGCCCTCCAACAGCTGGGATTATAAGTGTGTGCCACCACACCCAGTCTCAATTGCTGTCTCAGTGAGCCTTGGCATGCAGGGCCAGCATGGCAGCCCCAGGGAGCCAACTCCTGGCCCCTGTGTCTGCTTGGAGGCATTTTAATCCACTGAGCTATTTGGCTGACCCCTCTAATTTTAATTTTTGTTTTGTCATTTTGTACTCTTAAGTCAATGGTTTCTACGCATGTACACATGAGCTTCAGCAGGGGAATATTTTGTAACTTTGTAATGTAATTCTGTAATGCACATGTCAGGGTTCTAGATCCCCATTCTGATTCTATAAGGCTGGAGTTGGGGTGAGTGACATCTATTACTCTTCTGAAAGGGCGCTATAGGCAAGACTAATGACTGGGAAGATGCTTTTAAGACAAGGACTGACTGCGGATGGTGCTTTGCAGGGCTGAGGAGGGAGAGTCAGGACTCGTGAGCTTGTGAGAGCTGAGGGTGTGAGCAGAGCACTGCTGGTGGCCGTCAACCGTGTCTCTCCTGCCCCTACTCACTGGAAAACACCTGAATCTTTGCACTGCCTCTTGGAGGAAGTGGAGAATCAGATACTCTGAACTTCCTAAAAACGGCAGGAGAGAGAGAGAGACACTGCACACTGTGACTCAAGGGTGAGGCTTTGATTTGGGGGAGCCAGTAGCACGGGCTTGGGATGGCCATTGTTTTAAGTATCTGGTGCCTGAGTAAGCAGGCCACTGTGTCTAATCTTTCCTTAGGTCAGGCCTTGGGAAGCATCTGCTGCTCAAGTATTTCTATTGTAGTCAAGGCTCAGCCAATATTCAGTGATATCAAAGAAGTACAAACAAAAACACAAGTTCATTTTTTTGCTTATTCTTTTAAATAAATTAATTAATTAATTAATTTAGCACAGGGTCTCACTATGTAGCTCCGACTTGTGTCAGCCTCCACAGTCCTAGGATTTTAGGAGTGTACCACTATGCCTAGTTTGGGGGCTGGCATTTAGAAACTGGCATGGTATATAGTACTGGGGATCAAACCAGGGTCCTTGTGCTTGCCAGGCAGGTGCTTAAATAGCAACTTATCTGCCCAGCTCTCTTGCTTATTCTTTTAATGAAAAAAGTTAAATCATGAATTATTGGTGTTTGTAAGAGCCACACATACTGAATGTAATATATATCAGGTAGTCAGTGTTAATTCTCTATATCTGGTAACTCTAATTCAATGTTTCTATCCTAGGTGAGAGCTAGAAATATTAACATTTGTATATTAAGATACTAAGACTTATTCACAGAAATGAAAACAACTAAGTTCCATAAACAATTTGATAAACTATGGATAGGTACATGAGAAAGTACTATACCACACAACCACTAAAATTATATATGAAACTTATAAGAAATTGCTCTTGATATAACTCTGACCAGAGAGTGAAAAGTGAAGTACAAAAATGTGCTAAACTGTGAAACACACCCACACCCACCTACCCACCCACCCACACTCCCCCCACATCCTGTAAATATGAAGGAAATATGCTAAACTATAAACAATGTGATGGTGTTTCTCAAGTATGACCTCCTTCCCACTCTGTCTAGACAAAGTTTTCTGCATTATGTTTATTTGTTCCTAGAGAGTCAAGTTTTTCTTTCAAAGAAGAAAAAGTAAACAGTTACTTTTCTATAAAAATAAATCTGACATTCAAGAAATTGTAAGATCTATTAAGGTGAAGAACATTTCCATTTTGCTAAAACAATTACAATAAATCTAATTGTGTAGATCATAATTGGCTTTTAGATTCTAGGACTGAGCAACAGAACAGATAAAGAATGGCTCAGAATGTCTTTCCTTATCACAAAATACAAAATTTTCATGTGATGTCTATAACTAGAGAAAAAAACTGACCCGCACAACCAGCCTGACAGGCAGTTTCCATTTGCTCTCTGTGGGCATGTTTGGCAGTTATTAGCTCCTGGTTGGAGAGGGATTTAGCCCCCACGATTGGATGAGACTGAGTCATTTGATTATTCATTATCTCCATAAGATTTAAGAGGTTATATTCTTAACTTCGCTTATAATTTGTTTACACATCAAGCTACATTATAGTATACTATGTATGGTGGCTGCCTTGGGCCACATTCTATCACTGAGATATGGAAACAAGTTTAGGTCAAACTTAGTTCAGTTGTTAAAAATGTATTTGGTACAGAATCTCACTACACAGCTCAGAAGCCTAGTGATCCTCCTGTATTCAGCCTCCCCAGCACTGGGATTACAGACATGAACCACCACACCAGGACTCAGTGGTGAGCTCAGTGCACCCAGAGACATAGGTGGCATAGTATGTGGTGCCAGGGATCCAACCCCAGTCCCTGTGCTTGCTTAAGCAGACACTTAGTTTGCTGAGCTATCCCACAGGCCTAAACTTATTTCAATTTCAAATCTTTCCTACCCATATTTTCCCCCAAATAAGACCTAGCCAGAAAATAATCTGCCTTAAAAACTAGAGACCAAGACTACCACCTTCAGTATGCCTATTTTGCCTTATCTTGAGAAAGAAGTGGAGAGAAAGAGATAGATGAAGAGAGTTCCTAATATTAGAAGTATAATATTTTAACTTAAAAATATACTACAGTAAATATATTCTTAGCTTTTCCCCCACACACAGATTAAGAAGCTCATTTATTTTTCTCAAATGTCTTTAAAAATTTCCTTTTCCAAAAAAGCTAACAGTACAGTTTTCTGAAACTCAGTCGCATGAAAGCCTTCTCATTTCTTTTTAGAAGCCGAGTGCAGAGGGAGCCCTTTGCATTCACTTTGGTTTGCTTCCCGCCTTGTGTTTTCTTATAGAAACATAAAGACAGAAATGAGTGTGCAGGAGCCCAACTTAACTCCCTTCCTTCTTTCTTCCCTCCTTTACAGCTTTTGTTTTCTCCCTTTTCCTTTTTATTTTCAACTCTTAGGTTGCAACAAAGATTTAGGTCAGGGCAGATAAGCAAAACAGGCTGGAGACAGGCTGCCTTTGCCTTTGAGTTAGCTTCAATTCTGGATGTGAAAGACTGCTGATTCTTGTGCTAGAAGAAGCTGTGATTTCTTAAAAATTAGAGCGAAATTATAAGTGTCTGAAACCTGTAGGGGGCCTGTTAATTACATTTCTGGGACAAATGTTTTGTGGAGCAAAACACACACATACAGTAATATTGATTTGGAGCATACCCTAGCACACCAGTGTATTTTTGCTTAATGTCTGTTTTATTTCTTTAAAGAAAAGAGTTTAGGTGTTAATTAGGGTGGACTACAGAGTAACCCATCAGTTCCCTGATAGAGGCCCAGCGGATTTCCTGCCAGAGGAAAAAAGAGTTTGCTTTTATCTCTTTCTAAAACTGCTGCGGTGTGGGTATGGTTTGAGTAATTGAAGACATGGTGCTTAGGCTGGAAGTACCGAATGGTGGTGTAGCCTGTAGGAGGTCATTAGGGACCATGTGCTCCCAAAGGATCAAGGTTGTGCTCAAGAAAGTGTTGTGCTAAAAGGACCAAGCTCTAGCACTGCTGGGTCACAGAGGGGATGCTTCTTCCTTGACAAGTTTCTTTCACTGTGTGGCCCTTTCCAGGGTCTGTGCTATAATATTTGAATTTAGAGCCTCCAAAGCCATGGGACACACAAAATTCTTTACTTTGTAAAGTCATCCTGTGTTGACAATTTTGTCACAGTAATAAACAGTTGACAATTACGAAAAATGTGCTTACATTCAGCAAGTCTTTATCATCTATTCCCCAAGATGGCTTTGCTATACAGCTCCAACACAGTTTTTCATATCTCATCTAATTTCTGCAACAATATTACAGTAAGCTTTCCTCTCTCCAATTTTTTTGCCTTTCAGGAGTAGTCATGATTTATATCTCTGGTCACAACATAACTATCAAAAGTGTCCCAATTTGTGTTCCTGTTAGAATCAGTAATTTTATGATCAGCCCAAATTATATGATTTGATCCACACTAGTCCTTCCATTGACATTATCCTCTTGCTTACTGCACTACCCTTTGTTTCTTTTTCTTGAATTTTATTAATTTTAATGAGAAATAGATAACAACAAGGTAGTTTCAAAACAGATCAGTAGGACAGCCACAATTATACATTGCATATTGTTGTTTTCCTAGTAGTTTTTTAGAGTGCAAGATGCAGACAAGATAACTTTTTAAAATATTATAAGTACAAATCTTTCTTCTCATTGAACTAAGAGAAAGTAGCTGTGTATATAGTTCAATAGTCCATAATAGTAGTAGGTTATCAGCAGAACTAGAGTTGTAGGAAGCTGTGGACTTGAGCCTTTTACAGCTCAGCATACTTATCTGGCTTTATTTTTTACCCCTCATGGTTAAGCTTTTCTGCTGGGTGGTTAAGGTCAAGTTAAAGCAAGACCTATATAATGAAACATGTAACTTTTGTATCTGACAAGGTCAGTTAAATCCCTCAAGATTTACCTTGAAACCATGTACAGCATTTTGTAGAACTTGTGTCAGTGTTAGCCATCTGTATGAGTCACGGCCATTGTTTGACCAGTTTGCTCTCTGTGAAAGCCTGAGAAAAAGTTTTCTCTCTGGGTGACTCTCCGTAGGCACAATATACATTGTTGAAACCTTTCCTCTGTGGCCCCAAAATCTCCTTGAACAGAAAATTTGGAATGCCACTGAGTTATAGGATGTTACAGTACAGGTTCTCTTATGTCCAGAGTCCTCACTGACCTTGAAGGGTTAAGGCCAAAATATTGGTTATCCTTGCAGCCCTTCTTTTTTTCTAATTTTTTGGTCTGCCAACTTAAGTTGTTAACCCTCCAGAAGAGAAGCTTAGTGATACTATTACCCTATATCATAGGCACTTGAGCTTCAGCTTCTATGCTTTCATGAGCCTTTAAGATATGTCATTTCAACTTGGCCTGTTCTTTTCTGAAACCTACACACTTCCTCCCCCTGCTCTCCATATTGCTTTAAAGCTTTTTCAAACTTCTTAATCTCAGTCAAGGCAAAATGTCAAAACAAGGTATTAACATTTTTATAGATATAATTCTATGATTATTGATATGATTATCTCATAGATGTTGACTGTATTAGAATCTATAAATTTCATAATATAGATAAAGTAAAAATATCTCAGAGAGATTTAAATTGAGCTTGCAGTATCTCAACAGATATTTAGATTCTACTTCTGTTTAACTGCTACAGTCATGAGGAGATGGAGGCTCTTGGGGTGAATTTATTGTTTTTATAGGATCATATTTAACTGCTAGATAAAGATGATGACTCATTCAAGATGGTGCATATAGCAATTACAAATTAAAAAAGGTCTGGTGGTCATGGTGCACACCTGTAATCCCAGCACGGGAGGCAGAGGCAGAGCATCGCTGCAAGTTTGAGGCCAGCGTGGGCTACAAAGTGAGCTCAAGGCCAACCTGGACTCTACTGTGAGACCCTGTCTAACAAAGACAAAAAAGAAATGAAGGATTATCTCCCATTAATGGGTAGTATTTCAGTTGTTTATTTTTTTTCTCTTGGAAGTATTGTGATTATTGATTTTCTTCTCATAAAAATTCATTAACAGCAAAATCATGGATCATCTTTATTGCATCATTGGATTGCTGGAAGGGGCCTTAGAGGCTTTTCAAACAAAGTTTTATTCAGTTAGAGAGGTCAAAATATATCTAGACAGGTTAAAAAAATTAGCCAAATCACAAAGGTGCTACCCAGATTCTCTGTGGAACTGAGCTTAAAAACTCTATATAACATTTCCTTTACCACACTGATGAGCAATACAAAAGAATCTGACTCTCCAAGAGCTCCAGGCATGGTTACAACTGATAATGCTGTCCACTTGGGTCAGTGCTGTCCTGTACTTACTCTGTTACTCACTCACCCACAAAGGCTATGAGCCATAGGAAGGGGTGAAGAGATAAACCAAGGCAACATAGAACAAGGAAATTAATTATTGTCAATCAACTCATGTGCCACGTGTATGTCACCAGTTTGTTATATTTGCATTAACCTGTGTCATGGGTTGAATATTGATATTCTCCTCATACTTGTATGTTGAAGCGTCAACTCTCAAGGTGTTGATTTTTGGGAGGTAATGTTTGGATGATGCCATGAGGGCAGGGGCTCCTTGATGCAGTCAATGTTCTTATAAAAAGAGCAGAGACAGAAGAATTTCCTTTTCATATCGTCTGAGGCCAGAGCAAGAACAAGATATTCATTACACCTGGAAGAGGATCCCCACCTGAGCTGGTTCATATTGAAGCCTTAGTCTTAGATACCTCTCATTGCCATTTCCACTGGGACTCAGCTGAACTGCACTGGATGGCCCAGAGAATGGCCACTTTGCTCAGTATTGCCACTTGGAAAGGCCCAAAACTCAAAGTGAATGCCAGTCACACAGGAGGGTTCACAGGATGGACAGGCAGGACTGAGGACATGAAAAGCCCAAAGCAACAATAACAATACAGGCCAACAGGTGCTTAGTTAGGCACTGTGGATGGGGACAAAGACATTTGGACTAGAAGCTGGAGAATGGGATCATCCTGTTCTCTCTTTTTATTTTCTTTTGTCTTTCTTTTTCTTTACTTTCCTCTTTTCTTTTCTATTTATTTAGGACAGAGTCTACAGGGTCTAGAGGATTTCACTATGTAGATTGGACTTGTAGTGATTCTCCTGTTTTCAGCCTCCCAAGTGCTGATATCACAGGTACCACCACCACCACACTCAGTATTAATTACCATCTCAGCATACCAGGGAGGTTGGGGAAGGCACAGCACACTGATGATCAAACCCTGGCCACTGACTCTGCCTGAGCAGGTGTTTTAGTCTGCTGAGCTATGTGGCCAGCCCCTTTCCTCTTTTCTAAATGGCTGGAGAGAACTCCACCCAAAGAAAGCTAATGCCATCCCCTATACCCAGAGACTAAGTTCAGATAGTCCCTTGCTTACTCCCTAATTCTTCTGATTCTGACTTTTCTAGTTTGTCAAACTTTGGGGGACCATCCTTCATCCTCCAGCCTTGCTTACACTTTCTTTTTAGTGTTTCAATCACTATTCTTAAATCTCCTACCACAGGATTAAACCACTTTACCAAGAGGAAATGCTTTGAAAACAAGCTCCCAACTTATAATTGAAGCCGACATATAATTTTAGATTTCATTCCTATGGTTTAAGGACCAAAAGTAATGACTGTCAGATGTTGTGAATTTCTCAACTGTGCTTGATGTTATTGTTATTACTAATTATGCAACTTTATTATTATAATTATTTTATTGCAATTTAAAGAGAATAAAAATAGTAAAAATAAATTACAAATGCTACAGAACTTTAGTAAATAAGAATTCAGCAATGGTTGCTGTATTGCACAATGTTGTCTTCAAATTAGTTGTTCAGATTACCAGCTGTAAGCCTGAAAAATTGAGGAACAAAAGAAAAAAGCTATAAGAAATTTAAAGGAACAAAAAAGAAATTAAACATCAACTTCTGCCCTCTATACACCAGCGGATGTCAGCAGTATATATAATGAAGCCTGTATACATACATAAATATATCTTTCTCCCCCTTCCTTCCCTCTCCTATGCTTTTCCTCATTCCAGATTTTCCCTCCCTTTGAATAGGTTCTTTCCCTTTCACAGTATCTTTCAGATTTTATTTTTTCAAGTTCTTACAGTAGCAAGACAATGCAATGTTTGCATATGTGGGTCTGATTTATTTCACTTATGACTATGTCTCTAGTTGCATCCATTTGCTTATAAAAGTCTCAAATTTATCTTTTCATAGCTGAATAATGCTCCAGTGTGTAAAAATTCCACATCTATTTTTATCCATTCCTCAATTTCTGGGGTTATGCTACTTTGTCTAGGATGTCATATCTGTTGTAGTCAATTATTTTCTTTGATGTAACAATGCCAGGAAGCTATGGGATAATAACTTCATTACAGCCCAGCACCAATAACTTAGTACTGAGCCAAACAGATACTAACATCTCACTCTTAGTTAATTGGTAATTAAGGGTCTTGGAACAGACATCACCTACATACAGAAGATATTACTGAAAAACAGACTATTCCTAGAGAGAGTTTGACAGTAGTGATATAGCTACTTACTACAGATCTTGGAAGGATCAACACAGAAAACAAAATGATAAAAAATAAAATAGAAAATGATACAGAAGCAAGATACAGAAGCAAAATATAATCTCAAACACCCAACCCATGCAGCACAAGTCCAAGAGACAACCAGCTAGAAGAAAATGGAAGACAGACAACTGTAATTTCTGAAATAAAAGCAACCAAAGTAAGAAACAAATTCATGAGGCTCTAGAGGCAATTAGATCAGAAATAATTGCTTAGGTTAAAGAAAAATAGAAAGCACAGGGTCCTGAGTTCAATCCCTGGTACTGAAAAAAATAATACAGAAATGTCGACATTGACAAAGGAATTACTCAACAAATCTAGAGCAGAGATAAATGAAAAGACAATGATAAGAAAAGGATGGAAGCTGTGAACAATTAATATAGGAAGGAAAGACAATGCATGAAGCAGATTTAAATAGATGTATAAGAAATTAGAAATATTATTGAAAAGCTGGAAAAACTACTTATAGCTGAGAACACACTTTCAGACTTCAAAGACAGGATCACAGCTATTGATCATGAAAGGAAAAAATCTCTTGAAAATAATAAAAGATCAGGAAATGACAATTCAACAGCTGCAAGATGTTGCAAAGAAAAAGAATATAGGACCAATTGGTTTCAGTGAAAAATGAGAAGACAACACAAAAAATATCAAAAACTATTTTCAGAAGTAATAGCACAAAATTTATCAAGTATGTGAAAAGAATCTGACCTGTAGTTTAGGGAGACATATAGAACTTCAATTAATGTAATCAAAATAAATCAAAATAAATATACCCAAACATATAATATTCAAGATCTCAGAATTTCAGTACAAGAACAGAATATTAGAGAAAAGTAACAAATCACCTATAAAGGGAAGCCCATCAGAATATAGGCAGACTTCTCAACACAAACCCTCAAGTGAAGCAGAGCTTGGATTTAAGTATTTCTAGTATCCCATCTCCCCAAAACCCACAACTTCCAACCTAGAATGATGTGCCTTACAAAACTTATCTTTCAAAATTTATGGAGAGAGGCTGGGGAGATAGCTCGGTGGAATAAGTGCTTGCCCTGCAAGCACAAGCTCCTGAGTTTGATCCCTGGTATCACCACCAAAAAAAAAAAAAAAAAAAAAAAAAAAAA
>PVKN010007476.1:0-26600 GCA_004027915.1 Capromys pilorides | reverse complement strand
CAACAACAACAACAACAACAACAACAACAACAACAACAACCAGGACAAATACAGAACAAATATGGATCACTATGGAGCTTAGAGCTTTCACAGAAAACCAACCCAAGATTGTTCAGAAACACACAGATAATACCATTGTGATAGTAGACAATATTTCAGGGAACTAGGTCCACAACTCATTCTAAGGATCATTTTTTAGAGTCCCTTAACAACTGGATGAGGCATGTACTATTTTGGTCCCGTTTTGTGCATGGGAAACTGAGGCTTGATGAAGTGAATTGAGTCAGAGTCACATGGACAGGAGTGGTAGTTAGGAGACTGCCTTAATCACTCTCCCATTAGAGCACACAATACCAGACACCCACAACTAAATGGAGGAAAGTTTTCTTTTTTTGCTCACAGTTTTAGCCTGTGGTTGTTTGGCTCCAAGCCAGAAACAAGATGTCAGAAAGGCCTGGCAGAGGCCTGGAAGGAAGGCAGCCCAGAAGCAGAGAGAGAGAGAGATAGGAGGAGCAGGATAAGAGTACACCCTTTCAGGTTACAGGCCAGTGAACCCAGGCCCATCTCCTAAGAGCAAATAAGCTATTGTATCCTCCTGAACAAACCAACTTTCAAACATATGAGAATGTTAGGGGACATTTTAGATATAAACAGATTCCAAAGACCTGTCTGGACAGCACTCACACTTGGTTCTTTGCCACATAATGTTCCCTGACTTTTCATGTGTGTGATGTTGAGGATGGAATCCAGGGCCTTGCAAGGCTAGGCAAGCACTCTTTCACCACTGCTACTCCAGGCCCTACCTTCTGAACTAACTACAGATTTGGGGACAGTCATTAGAACTGGCTCTTTTGCCCAAGGGCCATTTCATAGCCTCAGAAGAAATGGAAATTTTACAACCTGGGTCATATTGGAACATTTCCTAAAGCCATGGCTTGCATAGAAAGCATCGTGGGGCCTTGGAAGGCAGCAGGGCCATGGGGCCACAGGCAACTGGAATGGGGCAATCTGTACTCTGCTCCCCAGCTGGCTGATGACCATATTCAATCTGCTCTACTCTTCCTGTACCATAGCAAGCCAAATCAATCAATCAGCTAACAATAGCAAATCAACTCCAAAGAATACGGAACAACAGCAATGAATGAGCATACTGTACTTCCCTTGACCTTTAAGCTGATTATAGTTCTGATTGTCTTCCAATTTGGAAATGAAATGAAACAGTAGTTGAGGGCAGTTGTGTGAGGAAGACAGGCTTGGGCTGAGCCAACCAAGTGGCAATAATTGCTCAAGCTTTTTATTTATGAGAGATACTGGGGCTGCCAATGCAAGGTGTTCTTTCTACTCTCCACCATGCATTTGTGCATAATGACTCATTTAAGCTTCACAGCTCTATTCATTCATTCATTCACTCACTCATGCATTCAAATATTCAGCAAAATTTTATTGAATGTTCCCTTTGAGTCAGGCTCTGTTTTAGGGGGTGAATCAGGCCAAGCAGGTCTTTGTCCTCAGAGTTTGCCCTCCAGTGGAGAAGACAATTAATGCCAAGGAAGCTAAGGACAAGTGTACTGTCACTCCTCAGTAAGGCTCATCAAGCTACCCAGTGCTCAGGGCCTGTAGGGCTCCAGGACACAGCATTTTCGAAAGGCTGGGAACCAGTATATTGCCAGTGATGCCTGGTCCCAGCATCTCATCCAAAAGCAATAAAGTCTGAATCTCTGGAGATGAAACACTAAAATTTCAATCTAAAACTGAAAATAATTGTGACTTTGTAAAAAAGCTGTGACAGAGTAATTGCACCAAGAGCTTCTAGAGTTGCCAATTCTTATATTCCACATTTACAATCTATTCTGCATGTATGCACATGTGTGTATTGTACACTTTTTGTGAATCATTTAAGAATAAGCTGCATATCATGTCCCTTGACTCCTCAAACCTTTAGCATATGTCTTAAAAATGAGGTGATTTCTTATCAAACTTGAGTACACTGATCAAAATCAGGACATTTAGAAGAGAGGAGAATAGATCCAGAGGAGGAAGAGGAGTCATAAAAGATTCAGTAGTTCTCTCACTGTCCCCAAGTGGTGGGTGAGCATTAGACTAATCTGAGATTGAGGTGCTTTAGGTAGACTGGACTTTATGAAATCAGAGCTTAGAGAAAATGCATGGAATCTACTCAATATGCCACTAAGGGACTGAAGAGTGATCTAAGAGAGCAGGGTTCAAGGCAGTTTCTGCAAAGAAAATAAAATTTTTGTTTGAACGATGTCATCGTGAGGTTTCTAAATAAACTGATTCCTTGTCCCTTTAGACAGTGTAGCTATCTAGGGCTACCTCTCTGAGGAGATAACCACCCACTTTTAAAGGATAAAACAGAGGGCTACAGAAGAGCTGCGAAGTGTGATGTGACAGAAGGGGAAAAAAAACTATGGAAGCCTGAGCTGAAGACTCTTACGTGTGTCATGGCAAGAACAGGAGAGGCCTGGGGTACTGAGGACTGCAGCCTACTGAGGGGAAGTGGGTTCATGACAGGCTGGGTGGTGACAAGATGCAAAGAAACACTGTGTAAACTTTCATAATTATGAAGTATTATGTGTTTATCTAAAATATTCCAGCAGGACACTAACTCCCATCTAGTCCAAATTCCCCAAGGGGACTACCACTGATTCTCTCTCATACTGTTTAGATATCCCAATTTCCCCTATGTACATATTTTTAAATATGGAAGAAAACATAGCTCTGCAATTTTATTTTTTTTCACTTGAAAACAGATGAATCTCCAGCCACATTGTTGGTTAACTAAATAAGGCTATGTCTGTACCACACAGCTGTTAAATATCATGATGCTGTTGTCTTGTTACTAACCAGAATGATATTCAGAGAATTTTAAAGCCAAAGGAACAGTAAGTATATAACAGAATATATGCATATCTCCAATTTTAATAAAATATGAATATGTATGTGTGTGTTTGTACTGTATCTTTTTATATTGGAAATGGCATATTGTAGGATAAACATTAAAATATTAATTATGGTGGGATTTCTGGGTTTCCCTCCTTTTTTATCTCAATTTCCAATTTTTTTAATGTGGATATGTAGTAACTTAAAGTCTAAAAGGAATGAAGGCAATAGAAGAAAAGTTTCACACTTGTATATGACATGATGGATACCTTGTATTGTTTGTACTTTGTGTCTGTGTTTTCTTTTTTTCTATGCATTTAGGACAGGGGATACAGGGTCGATAGGGTCTCACTATGTAGATCGGACTCGCAGTGATTCTCCTGTTTTCAGCCTCCCAAAGTTCCAGGGTTACAGGCATGCACCACCATGCCCAATCTCATTCACTGTCTCAGTGAGCCCCATGGGCTGGGCTGGCACTGCGCACCAGGGATTGAACCCCAGCTGCTGTGTTCTGCCGAAGCAGGCGTTTTAGTCCACTGGGCTACCAGGTCAGCCCCTATGTTTTCAATTGATCAAAATAAAGGTGTATTAGAGTTTGCTGAAGAAACAAAACCAATAGGAGGCTACATATACAAGGAACAAATCTTGCATATAAAGAAGACCAGCCAAATAGCTCAGCTGGTTAAAGCTCCTGCAAGCAGGTGCGGGGACTGGAAGTTCAATCCCAGGGCTTGCGGAGCTGGCTCTGTCCCCGGGGCACACTAAGATGGCAGTTGAGACTGGGCATGGTGGTGCACACCTGCAATCCCAGAAAAGAACGGATTCACTGTAAAGTATTTTTCCAAGATGATGGAGCCCAGGAAGACTTAACCATGTGCTGTCTATAAGCTGGTGACCTAGAGAAGCTGGTGGCGTGGTTCAAAGGTCTGAGAGCTGGAGAGCTGTGGTGTAGGTCCCAGCCCAGGTCTGAATGCTTGAGAACAAGAAGCACCAAACACAGGAGACCAGTTCCAGTAGTCAAGCACAGTCCATTCAAACCTCTTGGTCTTTTTTTTTTTTCCACTCAGTCCATCATAGATCAGATGAGGCCTACCCAAATTAGGGAGAGATATTCTGCTCAATCCACCACTTCAGATTCAAATTTATATTCTCGAAACATCTGCACAGCTATACTCAGAAATAAAATTTACCAGCTATCTGGGCACCCAGGGACCCAGTCAAATTGATGCATAAAATTAGCACTCACAAAGAGAAGACAGCATAAAGCACCATTTAAATTTAGGTATATTATCAGTGACTTCAAGAATAACTACCTCTCATACTGATAAACACTGTGTTTTCAAAATAATGGATCATTCTTGATGTCACATAGCTTAAAAAATTAAAACCTGCAAGGGCTAGTGAGATAGCTCAATATACTAAGTTCCTGCTTTGGCAAGTGCAGTGACCAGGATTCAATCCCCAGTCCTGCACGCCACCGTGGCACCCCTTATCCCTAGGCATATTGAGCTGGCAACAGAGTCTGGGCATGGTGGTGCATGCCTTTCCCGCACTGGGGAGGCTGAAAAAAAGGAGGATCACTATGAGTCTGAGCTGGGTAGTGAGACTCTGTACCAAACACATAAAATGAAAAAAATAAATAAATATTAAAACCTGCAAATAGAAGGTAACACTGAAGCTGTCCTTGATGGAAGGAAGTAGCCATATGAAGTATATTAACACTATTATTCCAGAGAGAAATCCTAACATAGAGCCACTTCCTTCGTACATAGACTGAGCTCTGTGTAAACACAAGGACCTTCTGAAATCTCAGAGGGGTTCCTTCTTGAGCCTGGAATAAGAATCAGGATTTTCCTGAATAATCTAAGGCTGTAAACCAAGCAACTGACCTTTTTGTTCTTGTTTGGCCCAGAACATTTGTATTCGCTGGTGAATGTGTTTTTCCTCCCAGAGTTTTTTCTGCCACTGGCGCAACTCTTGAACATCAGGATCACGACGAACCTGGAAAATCCCCAGAAAGCCTTAGTCCCTTTTCTACATACTTCTGTACGTTATATTATTCACTATGCATTCAGAAGCTTTTACAAATTGACTGGAAGAATTATCCTGTTATTGTGGCTCTGACTTAGGGCCTTGTCATGCTGGAAAAGTGCTCTAGCACTGGGCTTCACCCCCACCCCACTGGATGTACCTTTAATTGTCAACAGTTCATTGCATTAAATGAATTATCACATCATACTTGAGTGTAAATGAGGTTGTGCAAAGATTTATTCTACTAATAGCAGGTTTGGGACGCTAAATCTGTGCTATCCTGCACACAAGTAGCATAATCATACATATAATTTTGAATTCCTTTATAATCTCATTTTAAAAAAATAAAAATAAGCAGGCAAGATTATTTTTAAGAATATATTTTATTTAATCCAAAACGCCCCAAAGCTTGTCCTGTCAACATAGAATCAGTGTAAATGTTATGAGGTATTTCATGCCTTCGATGTGGATCTTTTGCACTTACTACACATCTCAGTTTGGATTGGCTGCCGTTCAGGTGGTCAGGACACAAGCTGCTGGCCACTGCTTGATGGCCCAGCACAGTTTTAGATTAATCACGGTAAAGCATATTAACCTAAGCCCTACATCATACCACCCAGCTGAATGCCTACTTCATTCGCAATAGACCCTAAGAATAGAAAAATATTTATAATTGTAATAATGATTATGCTTTATTATAGCTCATTTATTTATTGACTATGTATGTTCTAGGTATTGTTTAGATATTTGCCAAATTTTAATAACCAAAACAACCAAAATGATCATCCCTATTTTACAAATGGGAGAACT
This sequence comes from Capromys pilorides, assembly GCA_004027915.1. Taxonomy (NCBI): domain Eukaryota; kingdom Metazoa; phylum Chordata; class Mammalia; order Rodentia; family Capromyidae; genus Capromys; species Capromys pilorides. The sequence goes on along the minus strand of PVKN010007476.1, from coordinate 20,858 downwards.
GAATTTACTAAGCTTACTGAGTCCATGCAGCTAGGAAGCAGCGGAGCTGGGATTCACAAAACTTAAGAGTCTATGGCTGGGCGTAGTGGCACACACCTGTAATCCCAGCACTTGGGAGGCTGAGGCAGGAGGATCGGTATGAGTTCGAGACCAGCCTGGGCTACAAAAGTACCTCAAGGCCAGCCTGAACTGTATAGCAAGACTCAGTCTCAAAAAAACAAACAAACAAAAAAAAAAGAGTCTAGGAGGAGACACAGAGATAAGGTCACCAAGGTGTTCTGGGAATGAGAATATTGGCAAGTCAGAAGGCGCTCAGAGAAGGCTTCTAGCCAGACTGGAGTGGTCAAGAAATATTTCATGATCAAGGCACAGTAGTGCACACCTGTGATCCCAATGGGCTGGGAACCTAAAGCACGAGGATTGTAAATTTGAGGCCAGCCTGGGCAATCTGATGAGACTTTGTCCCAAAAAGAGGGGAGAGGAACGTAGGTCAATATTCTCTAGGTTAAACTCCTAGTACTGAAAGAAAAGATAGTCAGGGAGTAAATTACTTTGGAGCTGTGTTTTGAAGAATGAATGTGAGATGACCTTGAGAAGAGGGTAGAGTGGAATAGGATTCCAGGGCGTTGTGCCAACCTGTGCAGAGATACCAAGTGGTAACCAAGAGGAACTCAAGGAAAAAGCAATAGAGGTCACAAAACCCATGCAACTCGCTCTCCTGCTTGTGTCAGCTCATGCTTCTGCCTCTCCAGAAGAGAGAGGAACTTGCCTCAGGAACTGCTCTTGAAAAATGGATTCCAGTACCAAAATAGTTGACTGTACATATGTGGATGTATATTAACTTTATTCTGAAAGAGAAAGTATCAAAACAGTGCTAGAAGACATCCTGAGAAAGAAAAGACCACATTTTCTTAAAAAGTTACTATGGTAATAAAACCCACTTACCACTGTTTCCTTGCTTATTTTGTGGTGGTGGGGCCACTCAGCTCTTTGGATTAACCACTAAAGATAGCCACTTTGGCGTTCTCCTACTTGATCAGCTCCATTCACTAAAAATTAGGCATTTAATATTTGAGAGAACAGTTATCTATATGGAATTAGGACATGAAACCTGGAAAGTCACATTCCACGTGCCAAGGACAGTGTGTTCTATAATTCTGACTGCTGGTCTGAGTCAGGAGCTGATGTCTCAGCTGTGGGGAGGAGCAGGCCAGAGGCAAGCAGATGTAGAAGACTTCCTATCTGTAGGATGCAGAATTTACAGGAAGTGAGGATGGGAGCCAGGGAGGGGTCACAATGGAGAGCACAGACCGGCCTAAGGGGCAGCTGCTCCCCAGCTCTGAGGACTATGGTGATGACCCCAGGCCAGGGCACAATCTCCTGCTTTTTCAGGCCACCACTGGACATTATATCGAGGTCCCTGGGCTTCCTACTGTGGCCAGTGCCATCCTTTTGAGGAAGCCCAATCTTGGACTTTCAAGTTTCAACTTTTTAAAGTCTCTCATATATCACCCTCCCCACAACACAAACATAGTCCTCAGGATGGGCTGCAAGAAGTCTAGCTTTACCATCAGCAACCTCACAATCCCAGAACCACCATTCCCTTTAGTTTCTCCCTATCAACAGAGGACCCTCTCTTCCTCCTTTTTAGCATTCCATTTTGGGGCAATTTGATACCCTTGCTTCCCAGGGGACTTCCACCTGAGTCAACAGTAACTCCATTGGTTGTCCTTTCTGTCTGTCTGTCTGTCTTTCTTTCTTTCTTTCTTTCTTTCTTTCTTTCTTTCTTTCTTTCTTTCTTTCTTTCTTCCTTCCTTCCTTCCTTCCTTCCTTTCTCTCTTTCTCTCTTTCTTTCTTTCTTTCTTTCTTTCTTTCTTTCTTTCTTTCTTTCTTTCTTTCTATCATGGATCAAACTCAGGATCCTGCACTTGCCAGGCAGGTGCTTATGCTGCTGAGCTATCTCCCAGGCTGGTTGTCTTTTTGAAAACTGTGGTAAAATACATATAAAGTAAAATATACCATTTTAGACATTTCAAAGTGTACAATTCAGTGGCATTAAGTACAACCATCAGCTCTCATCAAGTTCCAGCACATTTTCATCTCAGCCCAAAAGGAAATGTGACACCCACTGGGCAGTCACTCCCCATCCTCCCCTCCCCCAGCCTAGTCAATCATTAATCTGCTAATCTGCCTTAGTCTCTCTCTCTCTCTCTCTCTCTCTCTCTCTCTCTCTCTCTCTCTCATATTTAATACAGGGTCTACAGGGTCTCACTAAACAGATCAGACTCGTAGGGATCCTCCTGTTTTCAGCCTCCCAAGTGCTGGGATTACAGGCACTCACCCACGCCCAGTCTCAGTCGCCATTGCAGCGTCCTCCTAAGCAGGCACTTTAGTCCAATAAGCCATTTTGCTGGCCCTGCTTTAGTCTCTTGAGTCTCTATGGATTTGCCTGTTCTGGATATTTCATAGAAATGGAGTCACATACTTCTGTGGCCTTTTGAACCTGGACTCTTACTTCTCTAGGGTTTCAAGGTTTATCCACAATGCAGCATGTATTAGTACTTCACTCCTGAGTACTACTTCATTGTACAGTAATACTACATTATTTTTATCCATTTGTCTCTTCATGGAGATTTGAACTGCTGTCACCTTTAGGCTATTGTGAACAGAGCATCTATAACATGCATGTACAAGTTTTATTTAAATATCCATTCTCCTATTTGACTTTCAATTACCTAAATACTCAGTGAATAAAAACACCTGTTTACCTCCTGTTCTGGAAGCTTACCATTATTCCTAGGGTTCTTCCTCTCACAGCATTCCTGCTCAGTAGAATTTCCTCTCTATTTGGCCACAGACCCTTCCATCTTTTCCTCGACTTCCTTCATTTGCACCAAGGACTGCTATTTATCATTCTCATTTGTTAAACTCTTGTTGCCAGAAAAGCCCAGATTTCTAGCAAAGGCTTCTATGGCCCCGGAGAAAACAGACACCCATTCAATGGGGCTTGACCCTGGTCATTAATATCATGATAAGAGAATCAATTTAAATGGTAGTGCTTGTGCCAACCAACAAATATTACAGAGGTGTAATGTTTAATACACAAATAGGTTCACTGAAAAACAAAGGTTCCCCTGCCAATGACTTTATATTTTTACTTTTGAAAATTATATATGGAGTTCAATTAACTCACCTAAATGTTCATACTCACACAAGGTATGATACCTACTGTTATGTACCTGACTTTTGGGGAGCACAAAACAAACAAAAACTCCTTTACATGGTTATCAGTGCCTAAGAAGCAATTTTTTTAGTGCTAGGGATTACAGCTAGGGCCTTTGCACTGCACATCTCAGGCCCTTTTTTATTTTGAGTCAGTGTCACTATGATTCCCAGGATAGGTTTGAACTTGCCATCCTCTGACCTCCACCTCTGAAATGCTGGGATTACAGGCAGGCACCCTCATGCCCACTCCATGAAATTCTCCCATGTGTGATTCTGATGGAAAGGAATACAATGTCCCATATTGCTTGAATATTCCAACTCCAATCAAACACTCTCAGATTAAACCTTCATTCTGCAAATTACAAGCTGAGGAATCTTGAGAAGTGACTTAAATTCTGAGCCTCAATTTCCTCTTCTTTAAAGTGGGGATAATAAAAATATTTACTTTCCTGGTTTCATGTGAAAAGAAGCTGAGAAGATAAATCTAAAGTGCTAAAATAAGTGTCTGACAAATAGTAAGCTCTTCAATCAGTTAATAAATTAATGACAGCAATTCAGCTTCAGCTCTGAGGCTGAACTGTATAACCAGTGTTAGTATGTGGAGTCAAGTGACTGAGGAGCCAATGAGTCATAAAATCGAAAGCAAAGCTCTTTCTCAAGGGTTTACAAAGTATGAACACAAAAATGATCTTACAATTTTACAACTTCAGGCATTGGCCAGCTGGTTGAGAGGTACAGGGGCTGTGTGGGTTGGCTGCAGTCAGAGAAGAACAGAGAGGCGGTTACTGGGACTCTGAAATTGACCCTCCTAGATCTCTTACTTTTGAATTCTCTTAGCATAGTTGTTTTCCCTGCCTCTTGGAAAAACAGACAAAAACATAGCAACAGCAATCTCTTTGGTGATTCCCTGGTGTCTTTCTAAGTGCTCCAAAGGAAAGTCCTTAATATATTACAGTTGCTGGCAAAATGCTGGAGAAGTAACGTAATGGAGAGCCCCTTCAGTAACACTCAGGCGTCAAACCCTGGCTTGGCATGAACCTCCTGATAGAAAGTTCTTAGGACATTTTGGCCATGCCCCAGCATACTAATGGTTACACTAGAGGATTTTATTCTCAAGAAAATACACAGAAAATATATGTCCACAAAATCTCTTTGAATTACCTAATAAAATTTGTGCTCCAAAGTCATAAATTCAATGTTCTCTTTGTGAGGAAGCTTTGTGATTTCTTCTCAGATCTCTGGCAAAACCAAACAAAGTTGGTATCTTATTCTAGCACTTATTAGGATTTCTGATTGCCTCAGAAAACCAATTTTTAAAATGTAGATATGATCTAGTCCCTAGCATTGTGGAGATATTACTGCAGAATTACAGTGTGTCTCTTAGAGCTGCCAGGACTTTCAGAGAGGCTTAGAAATGTGTTTTAAGTAGTAGATGCCAGGACATTAATGAATAATAAATTCAATTAGGTATGTGTGAATAGCATTAAAAATATAACTAACGGCCAGCAAGATAGCTCAGTGGAATAAGCACCTGCTTAGGCAATCACAGGAACCATGTTTCAATCTCTGAGACTGAATGCCATGCTGGTCCCACCACAGAGCGCACTGAGCCAGCGACGGAGCCCAGGTGTGGTGATACAGGCCTGAAATCCCAGAGCTGGGGAGACTGAAAACAGGAGGATAACTATAAGTCTGAGCTGCATAGCGAGACCCTGTACCAAATACATTATCATTTATCATTAAATAAGGATCCTCTTTATCCGTGAATTTTTTTTTTCTTTTTTTGCTTCAAAGTCTGTTTTATCTGATGTTAGCAATGCTAAATCATGTTCCATTTGGTTAGCATTTATACTGTATCTTGTCCTGGCTCTTTGCTTTCAACCATTCTGAGCTATTTTGTGCAGCCTATACCTCTAGCATAAAGAAGGATTTCTCTTATCATCCATTCTAAAAATCAGAGAAGTATTTATTTACATTTATTATGGTTTGTAATATATGTATCTCTCATTTTATTTTGTGTTTTTTTTTAATTTACCATGTTTTTGATCTTTTTTTCCTGCTTTCTAATACATTGGGATTTCTATATGCCATTTGTTTCCTGCCATGATTTGTTAGTTTACATTCTATTTTTCAGTTTGTTGTTAGAATGCAATAAACAATTTCAAATAAAAAATACTAGGCCAAGCATGGTACCACACACACAGTTCTTGGGAGGCTGAAGCGAGAGGACTGCTATGAATTCAAGGCCAGCTTGCACTATACAGTGAGACCCTGTCTCATATACAAAACCATCACCACAAAAAAAGGCCTATCCAGCTTCTTCCCAAAGAACACGACTTTAGAATGCCTCACCTCTAATGTTTTTGCTCTCAACTTTCGTTTTATTGCTGTCTAGTATTTTACCTTTATTTACCTCCAACTGGTCATACCTACTCAGATCTATCATCTTGCTCATTCACCATAGTTTCTTCCTCCCACTCCTTCCTTTGGGTGCAATTTCCTTCTAATTCAAGCATTATCATTTAAGAGATCTTTCACTCCTAAATGAATCTTTCACTTGAGAGACACATGTTTGAGATGTCTTTATATATAGCTCTTGGTCTTCAATGGTAATTTAGTGGGTATATAATTCTCAGCTGAAAGTTACTTCCCTTCAGGACCAGAAGATATTTATCCATCCCTGTCTTCTGGCACATGCTGCACTGATTAGACATCTGTAATCAGTCTCTTGTTTTTCCTTTGTACGTAATCTTTCTTGTGAGGCAGCTTTAAGGCTTTTCCATGCCTTCCTTTTGGCATGCCCTAACTTCATAGTTCTGTCATGAAGCATTTTGTGTGGTTTTTATTTTTCAGTAGAGATTGAATCCACAGCTTTTAGACTGAGCTACATCTCTAGCCCTTTCATTTTTTTATTTTGAGAGAAGAAACTTGCTAAATTGCTAAATTGCCTATACTTGGCTTCAATATGAGATCCTCCTACCTCGGTTTTCCAGAATGCTTGAGACTGCAGGTGTTCACTACCATGTCTGCCTTGTGTGGATTTGTCTTTATTTTGCTAGCTCAGGACTCATGTTTCCTCAATTCTGGGATATTTTCAAAAACTATCTCTGGACCTGTGGCTTCTCTACCATTTATTCCACTGCCCTTCTCTGGAATTCGACTTATGTCGAGCCTTCTGATTCTATCCTTGTCTCTTAACTTCTTTTCCACGTTTTCTCTCTCTCTCTCTCTCTCTCTCTCTCTCTCTCTCTCTCTCTCTCTCTCCCTACTCATCCCTCTCTGTCTCTCAGATCTGCCTCCCAGTTTTCCAACTGGTCCTGCAGCTGTATCTGCTAGTTAACTGATATCTGAAATGCTGTCCATGGATCAGCAGCCTCTGGTGTCACTGGGAAGCTCATTAGAAATGAAAATCTATAGGCACCACCTGCGATGGCAAGCAGAAACATCAGAACAACACCCAGGATTTGGATGCAGATTTATTTATATCCATGAGCACTGATCAGAATCACTCCCGAAATATCGGCCCCTGATCCCTGGTGGTCTAGGGCTTATATTGGATGAGCAAGCAGGAAGTACAGAGGCAGTTTGGCTTGTCAACTGAGGATTGGCTTGTACAATGTGCATCATGGAAATCAGCTATGTATCATAGGGACCAGCTATTTCAACAGGAACTATTACCTGGACAACTAACAAACAATAGTATACTTGCTTGAGGCAGCAACATTTTCTGCTACACATCTAGCCCTATTAAATCTGCATTTAATATAGAATGGGTCCAGGAAGCTTTTTTATCAACTCTGTAGGTGACTGATACTCCCTCATATTTAAGCAGCTCTGTGTTATCTCATTCACTCAATTGTTCTCATTTCTATAGGTTGCACTTAACTCTTTTTCAAATCTGAATTTTCCTCTTTTTTCATACTGTGTTATTTTCTCAAAAATGTTTCTATATATTTTTTCTGTTAAGTCTCTATAATCATCTTAAACATACTTAGTTCATAGGCTAAAACTGCTACTCATAGAGGCCAGAATTTTCTACTGAGTTATATTTGCTGACTGATTCTTCTCTTTCTGGTCAGTTTATTTTCTTAATTGTGAGCTCTAAGCTATAGAACATCTTAGCTTCCACCTCCAAGTTTTCATGGACCTGAGGTGATATCTCTTATCCAAAGGTAATGAAATTTTTGTTGGTAAAGAATCAAACCTGAGGCCGGCGAGATGGTTCAGTGGTCTAAAGCGCCTGCGTAGGAAGGCTCAGGCAACTGCAGGGACTGCGGTTCGATCCCCGGCACCACATGCTGCGCCAGCGCCACCACCAGGGCAGGCTGAGCCAGCCACAAAATAAATAAATAAAGAAACAAACACAACAAGCAAACAAATAAATAAATAAATAAAATTTTAAAAAAAATTCTCATCGCTGTGTATGTGATACATACTAATATACAATAACATATGAGAATTTAAAAAAAAAAAAAGAATCAAGCCTGAGTTGTTTTGATTTTGTGGGCCAGAGGGTGTCTATCATACCAGTTCATCTCTGACACTATAACACAAAAGCAACCATAGAAAATGTATTTCAAAATGGGCATGGCTGTTTTCCAATATAAATGTACTTATTATTAAACAAGTAGTACATGGATTTGGTTCCTAGCTATAGTTTACCAACTTCTGCTCTTTATCCTTGAGTGGGCATTAAAATAACAGCCCCACTTCCCTTATTGCCTCTGTCTTCTCTACTCACATTACATAAATATTTTTTTTTTTTAACACTACCTCCGGACTTGCTTGATATGGTACTGAGGTCACTTAGGACAGTTGCTCAAAATACAATCCAAGGTCCTTTCCCTGTAGGTTCTGCTTCAATCTGTTTCAGGCAAAATGTTTAACAAGAATTCCAGGTGAGTCTAGTGATCTGAAAAGTTTGAAACTCCTGCTTTGATGAAAGACATGAATGCATATAACATTACAATCCTTACTACTACTCTCTGTCAACTTGGGTCCAGTTCTTAGGTGAATTCCATGTTGATTACTGCAAATGCTTAGAATCTGAGCCAAATAGGACTGCCAGGGCTATATCTGTGTAGTCAGTAAGGCATGACCTATGTGACTCACGAACAGCAGTTGTTTTTCAGTGGGGCAGTCTTTGTACTGCCAGATCTGAAAAGGCTTTCTCCCAGGAAGCCACACCTAATTTGTACTAAAGTTCCTGTAATTGTAAGGCACCATCACAGTACATACTTAAGATAAATGGAATTTCCCCCAACAGCTCAGTGATAACAGTTCAGATAGAGTACATCTGAGTCTTGGTACTTTCTTGGCCAAATAATCAGGGAATTAATAAGCTGCAAAAGCATCTGAGAGATTTGATGAACTTTTCAATGACTTACAGGGTTAAATTATGAAAAAGTGTGCTATGCCAGAAACTATATTATTGCATAATGCTTTGATCTTTGTCTTACTAGAGCTGATGTTTATGGAATATTTCTACTGCATAATAGTCCCAGAACTAAGGGTCTTGTGCATAGTAGGTAAAGTGCTCAGTGAGTTACACCTCCACTCCTTCCATATAAATTCTTAATCCTCAAAAAAAAATCTATGGTGTAGGCACTATTGTCTACATTTTCTTTGTTTCTTTTCTTTCCTTTTTTTTTGGGAGGTGGGGTTTTGTAGCCAGGGCTGACCTTGAACATGCTGTGATCCTCTTACCTCAACCTCTCAAGTGCTGGTATTTTAGGCATGACCACCATGCCTGGCTTTGTTGCCTGCTTTTCAGTGAAGAAACTGAGTCGCAGAAAGGCAAAAAAACTTTCTTAAACTCATATGTACTATAACCCAGAACATGAACCTGAGTAGTCTCATTCTAAAGTAGTAGTTTTCAACGCTGCCTACATGTTGGAATCACTTGGGAGGAGCTTTAAAAAAACTACTGATGCCTGAGCCTCAACACTATGGCCACTGATTGGCTTCGGGGATGTCACAGATGCCCAGGTATTTCTGATATACAGTGAAGGCTGTTAGTCACTTTTCCATGCTAGGACTTGTAGCTCCCCTGCCAGAACTCTCAGAGTATGTGTGATCCCCAGAGTCGCTGCTGTAGCATCACCTGAGAGTCTGTTTAACATGCAGACCTGCTGACACAGGTGCCCTTGGATGCAGCCCTGCACTGTGTTAACAGGCCCTCTAGATACTTTAGAAGCAGGCTGAAGATTGAAATCTATGCCCCTGGGAAATTGCATCTTCCTCGATCACGGCCTCTTTGAAAACATTACCACTCTTCCATTCAGGGGGTGAGTCTGACTCCTTCCTTTGAATCTAGGTGAGCCTTGTGACTTGCTTGCTCAGTGGGAGGTAATAGGGTTTCTGTTAGGCATGGTCCAGGATCCAGGCCTCAAGGAGGCTTTGCGGTTAAGGAAACTGGTCTGGTTCTTTGGAGAATGAGAAACCACATAGAAAAAAACCAAAGTGCCCCAGTCAGTAGCCAGCACTGCTGGCAAACACATAAGCAAGGCCACTGGGCTCTTCTGCTGGTCTGGTCACCAGCTGAACTCGACCATGTGTGAGTCCAGGTGAGACCAGCAGAGGAGCCACTTGGCCCATCAACAGAATCATGAAAAATAATTCTACTGCTACAGATTCAAGTTGCTAAGGTGGTTTGTTATTCAAATTGCGGCTGTAAAATTTGTCCATTAAGGACTCCTCTTCCTGAAAGGGAGTTCTTTAGCCCTTTAAAAACAGTTTCAAGAAACACTGAGAACATAGCTGGTGCTGGGTCCAGATAGGGTGCTAGGTGCTTTCTGTGGGAGTCTGGCTTCATGGGTAATGTCCTGTGCAGTCCCACAGACTCTGCACGTGCCCCATATGTATTTTGTGCTCTGTGGCCACCATATAGACATTCTTAATAATTTTGCACAAGGGACCTAGTGTCCTCATTTTATATGAAGCTCTTCAAGTTATCTGACCAGCCCTGCTCCTGTGTGGTTTTCTCATTTATTCCTCAAAACAACCCCAGAAATAAAAATTCATTGTTATCAGCTGCTTTGGAAAATGAGGCCCTGAGAAGTTCAGTGCTAATACAAGGTCACATGGCAAAGGAGGATGGCACTCAGGTTTCAAAAGCCCTGAGCCCCAGGGCCAATCCTGTGCAAACCATGGATACATACATGGAATTTGGTTATCAGTTTTTGTCACATAGGAAGTATAACTGAAAATCAAAGTGAATGTTTAAATTTTTAAAACATTTTTACAGTAAAAGATACATTGTCATTGATCCCCCTTGAAATACTCCCCCTTCTTTCAAACACCTCATCCCATTATTCTTGCACTTTCTGAATCAGTTCTGGAAATCCTCCTTCATGAGTGCCTTCTAGTGGCACTGTTGTGGTGACCTCAATGTCTTGAATCAATTCAGAACGTTTACCTTTCATGATCATTTTGATTTGGGGGAAGATCCAGAAGTCACAAGTGCCAGAGCCAGAAAGTAAAATGAATAAGGACGGAGTATACATCACTGTCTTCTTACTTCTGCATTTCCATTGGATGGCACTTGGCATACTATTTACCAGGCTTTTCTATCACAACTTGGAAAGATTTTCACAAAAGAGAACTTCTAGAACTGCTTCTGACAGTGAGAAGAAAGTTAAGTGTGTTTAAAACAATGGAGAGCATTTTCAGAGGGATTATGGCAATGTGTCTGTTACTGTAATACCTTTTTTTGTATTTAAGTATTCACCATGGATTTTGATCACTCTTGGTACCTCAGGGACACTGACTGGGCAAATAAAAAAGTAGTTTCTGCTAACAGCCTGGTTAGCAAAGAATTTTCCAAACATATAAAGTAGAAGAGACTTGTAGCTATAACCTAAAGTATATTTAAACAATTACAGGAGCAGGCACAGAAAGGGAAGGAGAAGGGCCTGGTCTGGGAAGCTAAACTCAAACTAGCCCAAAGCCCCTATTTATAGTGCTGTGGCCTATTTCAGGCTAGTAGGTGGCCCTGAAATTGTCCTAAGAACTTATCCCTGGCAATGACCATGGAAACTAAGTCCCTTCATTCTGGGGATATGGCTGAAATCATGCTGGGCACAGACAAAAGATTTCATTGAGAGCTCAAGGACATTTTTAAAAGGTAAGATTTTCTTAGATAGGGAATTTAAAAAGGCATTTAAGGAATGCCATCAGGAAATGATCAAGAATATGATTTTAGAGGAAAAAATGTGTAAATCAAGTTGAGTTATTTCACCCAATAGTTAGGAGGTCTCAGCAATGTGCCAAATCCTGCTAAATACCTTACAGGCACCATTTCCTTTAGACCTTCAAGTATAACCCTGGGAGAAAAAGCACCATTGTCACCATCCTTATTTTACAGCAAGGGAAACAAGAGGCTTAGGAAAGTTAGGTAATTTACTGGAGGTTACTGGGTCATCAGGCCAGGATTCAAATCTGCACCCTGGGTGGGAGAGATAGTCCAGTAGTGTAAGTGTCTGCCTGGAAAGCACAAGGTCTTGAATTTGATCCCTGGTCCAAAAAAAAAAAAAAAAAAAGCAATACCAAATCTGTACCTTGTCTCCCTTTTACCTAGGATGATATTTACAGCCCCATTTCTCAAATTTTAGCAAGCTAAGATTATCCTGGAGGTCTTTTTAGGAACAGATTTTTATTCAGGAAGTCTGGGGCGGGGTCTGTGATTCTGCATTTTCAACTAATGGCAAGATGGTTTGTACATCACAATTGAGTGGCAGGATATAGATGCACGTCACTTTCCTGTTTGTACTTCTATCCTCAAGTTTTCTCCACACCCTGCACCCCAGTCTGAGTTATTGTGTTGGCTTCCATTGCTGTATAGTACTTAACCCTGCTCAGATTTGGCAGCTTAAAGTAATAGCAGCATAGTGTCTGAGGAGTCCAGAAGTAGCTTGACTCAGTGGTTCCAGGTTAAGATCTCCCATGAGTTAGGAGTTAGGGCCTAAACTCATCTGAGGCTCCACTGGGCTGGAAGACCCATTTTCCAGATGGTACACTCATATGGCTATTGGCTAAAGGACTCAGTCTTTTACTATGTAGGTAGGTATCTCCATACCACTGCTCAGGACATGGCCACTAGCTTCCTTTAGAGTAAATGATGAAAGAGGGGGAAAGAAACTACAATATCTTTTATAACCTAATCATGGAAGTGCCACACCATTATTTCTGCTATAATACAATATGAAAAGGGACTCTGCAAAAAAAATGAATACTAGAAAGTTTAGATTATTGGAAAGTTCCAGGAATCAAATTCAAGACCTTGTGTTTTCTGCATCCTCAACCCCTACAAAATTTTTTTGGAAGAGTGACTTAAATACAAAATGCATTTGGAGTGTTTAAAAAAGTTAAGGTTTATTGAAAGTGTTAATGTTTAATTATTTGGCCAATCTTACATAGCTATATCTATTAACCTAAACAGATACGATGATGAAAAAATGTAATACAACCATCGTTAAATTTTTGTTCTTGTTTTGAAATTCTGTACTATATGTACTCTTGCTTGTTACTCTTTTTCTATCTTTGTTTCTGCTATTTTTACTCTTTAAAATAAAATTTTAAAAAAAGGTTATTGGAAAGTTGTTGTGGATTCTGGCTACCACAGTTTTCCATAGAAAAGTCAGTCAGGTCACATGACTACTCTGCTCAAAACCCTGTAATCATTTCTCATCACAGTAAGAATAATAGTTCCCCTTCACACTCTAAGGTCTAGTCCCTGACTAGATTTTACCATCTGTCTCATTTACCCTGGCTCACTTTCATGATCCTCCTGCTGGTCCTCTACATCACTCACTCCCGCAGAGCTCTGCCCATGCTTTGGCCCTTTGCCTAGAATGCACTGCTTTCAGTCTCTCCTCAACACTTTCTCAGACAGCCTTCTGTGACCATCTTACCACCTCACATGATAGCTTCCGTTATCCTCCAGTCCTTTCATTTGACTTATCTAGTCTTAAGTGCTAATTATTCATCAAGGAACATAATTCCTTGGCCTACTGATGGTGGTTTTGGACACACATCTTTCTTTAGTCAGTAGGATGTTTGTGGGAGAGTTATGCATCAATTCCTAGCCTAAGCCTTGAGATATGTTATGTGTGTTTTTGCTCACTGAAACCCCTGCCATGCAAAGAATATGCTCAGCTTGGAAGGATGACAGCCTTACAAAGAAAACCAGATAGAACCAATAGCCTGGAGCCACATGTAGCAGAGCCCAGCCTAGACTACTTGAAATCTGACTGGTCTATAGACATGTGAGATGAAGAAAACAAACTTTTCAGTTTTGGAGTTTTTTTTAAAGTAATATTATCATGACCATAGCTAACTAGTGCACTTTTGAGGGGTGATGGTGCCAAGGATCAAACCTAGCGACCAGAGCACACTAAGCATGAGCCCTACCACTAGGTACACCCCACACTCCCTAGTGGATACACCTCTTGGCATTATATTATCTGTTTAGTTGCTACATCTGTTTGTAGTCTATTGCAAGAATGTAAGCAGGAATTTTTTTCTTACTCCCTAAAGTATGCCCTGTATCTAGAGCAAGCCTGGCCTACCTGCCACATAGCAGATGCTGAACACATATTAATGCAGGAATAGTAGTGAACAAACTCATCTAATTTTAACCCAATCCTCAGCACCACATACAACACCAGCCCTGTCCCCAGGGTGTACTGAGCTGGCTACCGAGACCAGGTGTGGTGGCACAGCGCTATAATGCCAGTGCTTGGAAGACTGAAAATAGGAACATCACTATGAGTCCAAGCTGCATACTGAGACTCTGTACCAAATATAATAAATACATAACTATAAGCCAATAGTTATGAGGTCTCAGCAATATGCCAAACCCTGCTAAGCTCCTGACATGTACCATTTCCTTTAGACCCTCAAAGATAACCCTGGGAGGGAAAGCACCATTGTCATCATCTTTGTTTTACAGCAAGGGAAACAGAGGCTTAGGAGAGTTAGGTAATTTATTGGAGGTTGCTGGCTCATCAAGCCAGGATAAATTATAAAATAAAAAAATAATTCCTTAAATGAGAGTTCTAGGCAGCATATTGCTAACCTGGAAAGTGTGACTCACACCAAGCTGTTTGCTATTGTCTCTGGGCCTGCTGCCATCTGTTCTCACCTGGGCTGTATCACAAGTTGGCCAGAAACTACAACCAAACTCTGCCTGAGAACGGAAGTGCTGCTTTAGAAGACACTGGCTCACCTGAATGGACAGCTGTCCCCAGAGAAAGGATGACAATGGAGAGGGTTAAAGAACACACACAAAGGGAGGAAATGCTCCTCATGCCCCGCCTGGAACAGCTGCACCAAGGACACCCTCGCTGGAAGGAAGGAAAGAAGAGGAAGTTTGGGAAGATGTAACAAGGACAGCAGTAATAGAGAAGCCAAACACTCAAGAGAAAGCAGAAGGAAAGAAGAATCTGGACCTCAAATAACCAATTGGTTGGTCTTTATGAGGAAATAGAAAGGGAGACCAACTACTAAAGATTTCTGCAGTTCTGCAGCCTGAAGGATAACTTTGGGTTGGAGGATTTTGAATAAGAAATGTTTGGCTGCCTGGGTAGTATGCTTCTCTCAAACAAAGATTTTCAGAACAGATCTCCAAACACTGATGTGGAAAGCTCCCCACAATTAGGGAAAAAATGACTCTCTAATGAGGGCAGATATTCACAAAAAATATATCTTACATTTATTTATAGGGTATGAGGTAATAAATATACAAAAATTTCTATCTACACAAAAGAAAAGCATGGACAACATATATCTGTAACTCTTAATGGTGATTTCATCTGAGGAAGGTTGGGGTAGGCTAGGAATGGAGATGGTCATATTACTTTATAACACTCCTGTACGGCTTGCTTTTTACTTTATAATAAGCAGATACTCTTTCCTCTCAAAAATATCAGTAAAGACTTTTTTCATACACAGATGGCCCGTTTTTTTGTTTTTTTTTTTGTCCCTAACAAATGTGATTGCAAAGTGGCATCTCATTGCATGTGATGCTGGTGACAAGACCCCCTCCCTCGCTCACTCTGACTCAGGAAATGGCTGGTAGTGGCTTGGGAATGGTGTCATCAGTGCCAGGTCTCTGCTTGTCCTCTTTTCATAGTGACATCAGTGTTCATTTTTGGCAAATTCACTGGCTTAACCCATCCTGCTGAAGAACAAGGTCTGCAGTTGTGCCGGTGATGCCAGCATCACCATGGTCTTGAAAAGAATGGATTTGGCCTCTTCTCCACTCCCTCTCTGCCATTTCTCTTTCCCACATCAAGCAATCCTCCAGTAGCACACAGAAAACTAACAGAGAAACACTTCTCTTCCCACTCAGTCTTCTATACCAGTTTCATTTATTTAGGAAACAGAACCTCCAGTACTTTTCAAATAGGAAGGATGTGATCTGTAACTGCGTCCATAATGGTACCACTGGTTTCTGCATCCACAGTCTATAGAACATTATCTTGTGTGTTTCCACAGAAATTTGTCTCATGCATTGTCACATTTAAATACATTTTGATCTTCGCAAAAGTTGTGAAGCTAGATTAAGCAGCTATTATTATTCTAAATTTTAAAAAAGAGAAATTTATTGTCAGATTTGGGATTCATAACTGTAATCCCAGAACTCAGAAGGCTTAGGTAGGAGGATCATGGTGAGTTTGAGACCAGCACTGGCTACAAAGTAAGTTCAAGATGAGCTTTAGCTACATAACAGGACCTTGTCTCAAGAACAATTGAGATTGAAGTTTATTGATTTATCTTGGATCTCCCAGTTGCTAGGTATCAAAGTCAATCCAAAATATGAGGGATCTCAACTGTGGTTGCATATCAGAGTCACCTGGCAGTTTTTAAAGAGAATTTTTAAAAAGATACAGAATTTCAATAGGAAATTAACAATGTTTTTATACTGCATATGGTTGTCTTCTAAGTAGTTGCTCTGATTACCAGATGTAGGCATGAGACGCTGATTAAACAATGTAAGCACTAACCTGGCAGCTTTTAAAACATACCTATCTTCTGTTCTTGTGGTTAGCTGAACAAGAATCTCAGGGCCTAAATGTCAAAAAGTACAAACTTCCCAGGGATGACTTTGTTACATAGAAAACTGCAACACTATTGCAATCCATGAGTAACAATAATCCAGTGTTATTTATAACTGCCATGTGTTTATGCAACAGCAGGGTTAAGAATTGATGTGGGTGCTGTGGTGCAAGACCATTAATACCAACACTTGGGAGGCTGTGGCAGGAGGATTGCAAGTTCAATGCCAGCCTGGGCTACATAATTAAGCCTTGTCTCAAAAACACACAAAAAAAGCAAATTTAAAAATCAAAACACAGACTCTCCTGTTTCTTCATTTTAGGGGTCCTGCAGTGAAATTCATCTTAGCAGTAAAGAGAAAGGGATTGCCTAGACATACACAAACACACACACACACACACACACACACACACACACACACACACACACGAACTTCCAGTGCATCTGATCAAGGGAAAGAAGCCACTCTTAAATCCTATGAACTTAATGTCTGCATTGATATGATGTCCTGGAAAAGGCAAAGCTATCCAGGCAGAAGACCAATAATTTCCAAAGGGAAGTCATGGGAGAAGGTGGCAGATGGACCACAGAAGGGACACATGACATGAGGGGAAGCACTGGGGGTGATATAAATGTCCCATAATCTGATAGTGGAAGTGGTTAGGTGGTCTACATTTGTCAAAATGCAGAATATCAACATTAGAAAGGGTAAATTTTACACTATGTAGTGTGTAACTTAATAAACCTGGTTAAAACACATGTGTCCACACACATACACTAACATATCACTATACATTGTTAAAATAGCTAGTAATAAAAGAATAAGCAGGAAGGGACCTATAATCCCAATGGTTTGGGCAACTGAAGAAGTAGCTTGAACTCAGGGGTTCCAGGCCAGCCTGGACAAGACAGCAAGATCTTGTCTCTCAAAAAATATCACGCCAAGTGTTGTTGAGGACATGGAGCAACTGGAACTCTAACACATTGCTTCTAGGAATGCAAAGAACTTTTTAAAAGAGAGATGAGACTCTGGGAACAATAAGAATTGGGTTTGAACTGTGGCTTTGTCACCTGGCTCTGGGTGATGCAGGACAGGTAGCATCAGGTTTGTAAGTCACTATGTGTTCACCAAACATGAAGCAATCAGTAGATACTGCGTACTTTCCAGGATTAGCATAAGGTGAAAAGGACCTGTAAGATGACTGGCACAGTACCTGGCATATAGCAAATGACCCAAAATATTAAATTTCCCTATTCTTAATATTTTCATTCTTGTTATAGCTATCTCTGGGGCCCTTGCAGTATGCAAGAGTGTATTTCTATAACTCTTTGTTTTGTTATTGTTTGTTTTTTTTGGTTTTGTATTTTGGTGGGACCAGGGTTCAAACTCACGACTTTGCTCTTGCCAGGCAGGCACTTTTGCCACAGAGCTATCTCCCCGGTCTCAAGTGTATTCCTGTATAGCATCCAGTTTTGTCCTTGGCAAACCCTCAGTACATTGCCTATAGAAATGTGAAGAAGGGACCCATGTGCCCACGGAAGGTACAGGACCTCAAGTGATGGCAGAAGGGGTGGCAACAGCTATTCTTAGGCACATATCACTCTTAGAGTAAGTGTAGAATGTTTGCATCTTCACCTAACACCAGGGCATCTATTTTACTGAGAAATTCAGGGATTCATCCCTCTTATTCAGTGCAACTTCTATAGCTAGCCTCAGCTCCTTGACAGCTCATGATGCTTTCCATATGCTACAAAATGTTCAAGACCAGTTTCAAATATAGCATGTGGGTTTCAAACATATGTCTGAAACAGGCTAAAGTAAAGACTTCTTTGAATTTGAATTTTCTGGAAGGTAATGTGGTAGTGAAAATGTATTAAAACTATATTTGTAAATCAATAACCAAACAAAAAGAGTCCGTTCAGATGAAAAATTCTCGAGAGGAGGCTGCGCACCAACAAAGGGGAACTGGCGGTAACTCGATGCAGTGCCTGTCTGGGCATTCCTTCTGCACAACACCGTGTCTGACTTTTGCAGGCAGAGTCTGCCCACCTGCCAGCAGATCTCAGAAGTCAAAGGAAATTTCTTCTTTCCTGTCTGATATCCAGATGACCCCTGAGCTGATGGTCTCCTGTCAAGCCTGTGTGTGCATGGGGCGGGGGGCAGGAGTCATGCTTTTTAACAGCAGACTTAGTTTCCTCACATTACAAGGCTTGGTGAAGAGCTGGTTCACAAAGGTCAATGATGAAATGAATACACTTCTTTCCAGTGTAATTTCTTGGAGATCAACCAGCACAGTTGTTGAGGTCAAAGGTCCTGGTGTATAAGCAACTACCCACAAGAACCCAGGTTGAAGTGCCTGCATAAACCACCGAGGAAGGTTTATAAAACATAACAATCCAGCTTGCTTTTCTTCATTCTCAGAAGCCCTCACTAGGGAGATCAGTAAGGAACTCAGTCACTCATTCAAACAATTTTAAGCATGTACTCCATGCCAGACATTATTCTAGGGACTGAGGGTACAAAGCCAAACAATTTTTCTCTCACAAAAAAAAAAAGGGGGAATATATATAACATAATGTCAGGTAGGTGACACATAATAGGAAGATACTAAAGCAGAATAAGGACAGAATGAAAGCTAACAGTGCTGTTTTAGGGAAGGTAACCAGGACAGACTGGAAAAGAACCCCAAAGAAATGAGGGAGGGCACCATGACCAATCAATTGCAGGTGCAGAGAACAAACAGCAAGTGAAGTGCCCTGAGTCAGGAGCTTGTTTGGCGTCACTGAGGAAATGTAAAGAGGCCCCCGTAGGTTCTTTAAGCAGATGCCCCATGAAGGAAAATAGAAGCAATAGCAATAATAATTAAATCTAATATTGTAGACGTGTTATGTGCCTGGCACTGTGTCAAGACCTTAATGACAAACCATCAGATTCAATTTTTATAGGCAGGAGCTATTATTATTCCCATCTTAGGGACAGAATTAAATAACCTCCCCAAGAGTGGTGGTAACCTGACCTATTAGGATTCAAACAAGCTTGTCTGTCATCAGAAAGCCACTTTACTTATGAGTGCCCAGAGGACATGTTTCATATGGAAAAAAAAAAACAAAACAGGTCTTTCCAGGAAGCTATGGCACCAAGAACAAGACAGTTAAGGCCACTGCTGAGGACCCTACATGTGCCTCCCCAACACGTTGCCATGCCAGGGGCATGGCCACCTTCCTGCCTAGAGAAGACTCCTCCTCAGGGCAAAATCCCTGCTTTCAGGTTGGAATGTCTTCTTTCTGCAGAAAACTCTGAGAGGAACCAGAATTTTTTTTTGTGCACTCTCTCCAAAACCTTTTCATAAGGTCTTGGTTTTCATCCTGGGCTGTGTTCACCCATCTCCTACCTAACTGTATAGGTCAGACCTTCTCTAAATAGGAAAGAGTTTTCAGGGGAAAAAAAAAGTCAAATCAAATCTACTTAAATTTGCTTGGAATGTTCTGCCTCCTAGACTGTCAGCTGACCCAAGGCATGTTCTCTGATGGTGAGAGCAACTGCTTTCCAAATGACTTAAGAGAGATTATAGATCTCTCTTCTCTCTCCCCTGCCACAGTTCCTTTTTTGTTCTCTCTCTCTGTGTCCAGTGCTAGGAACTGAACCCAGGGCCTTCACACTGAGCTACATATCCACCCTTTAAAAAAAAAAAAAAAAAAGTTCAAGCAAGGTCTCACTAAGTCATTAAATTACCCATACCAGGCTCAAACTTGTGATTCTTCTGCTTCAGCCTTCCACAGTGCTGAAATTATGGTAGCACATGCTAGTGTACCTCATTTGTTATTTCTTATTTCTTGTCAGTAAAGACCATTATAATGCTTAAAAAGAAGCAAAATAATCACACCTCTTCACACCTTAACACATTTAGCAGAAGTACTTTTTTTAAGACAGAGGTATCACTGTCATCCAAGATGGCCTTAAACTCCTGGGCTCAAAAGGTCCTCCTGCCTCAGCCTTTTGAGTAGCTGGAACTATAAGTGCTTAGATATTGTTATGGCTTGTGTCTAGATGTCCCCACACAGCCTCATGTGGTCAGAGGTGGGGGGGGGGGCTTTTGAGAGATGATTGTATCTAGTTTATGTGATGCTGTGATTAACAATGTGTGATTACTAAATACTTGGCTTGCTGATTGGTTTGGTATAGTTCTGCCTAAGGGCAAACAGGCTGGAATACAACATAAAGGGACAGAAAGAAGAAGCAATTGTCAACTGTCACTTGTAACTTCAGCCTTCTGCCTGCCACGAACTGTTTCTCCCCTGCTATTCCCCTGTGCCATGCCACCCAGCTTTAGAGCCAGCTGACTGTGAACTGAAACCTGCACAACCCGTAAGATGAAATAAAGTTTTCCTCCTTTAACTTCGGATGTCAGGTATTTTGTCTCAGCAATGAGAAAAATAGGATACATCCATAGTCCAGCCAAACACCAAACAGACTCTTAGGAAAACTATAAAAATATAAAACAAGAAGATTTTGCAATTTCAAAATGAACTGAGTACATTAACAATTGGATTATAATATAACAGTGAATTTTTTG
>PVKN010007475.1:0-26607 GCA_004027915.1 Capromys pilorides | reverse complement strand
TTCTCTGACAGGGTCTCACTGTATCATTCAGCCTGGCCCTGAACTAACAGTGATCCCCCTGCCTCAGCCTCCCAAGTGCTGGATTATAGGCATGTACCACCAAACCTGCTCTATCTGTTGCTATGTAAAACACATAGGGTACCAGAAACATAAGGTGAATGTTTTCTTCTAAAATTTTAAAAAACTTTTTATTTATTTATTTATACTATGGCATGTTCAGCCTGCCCTGGAGGTGGAGCTGGCACAGCATGTGGTGCTGGGGATCCCTACGGTTGCCTAAGTTTGTCTAAGCAGGTGCTTTAAACCACTCAGCTATCTCACCGGGCCATAAGGTAAATGTTTAAATAAAAAAAAAATCCTTTTACAACACTAAAAGCTACTGTCATTAATTCCCCTCAAAAGACTCCCTACTGTTTCAAACACACTTAGCCCATCATTCTTGCCACTTCTTGAAGCCATTCTGGAAGTCTTCTTTTGAGAATGTCTTTATGAGGTTAAAAAACAAAAAAAAATGAGTGCTGCTGCTGAGTGCCATCCGGTGGAAAGGCAGGGGCTCACAGACACATTACAGGCATCTTCATCCACCTGATTTACTGGCTCTGGTACTGTATGGCTTCTACTCTTCTCCAAAGTCAAAATGATCATAAAAGATAAAATGCTTTGAACCAACTCAGGTCACAGGGGAAACCAAAACAGTGCAACTAAAGATATTTATGCAAAAGGACTTCTAGAACTACTTCAGAAGGTGTTGAGAATGCTAGGTCGGCCTGCCCAAAAGAAGAGGAAGTAT
Organism: Capromys pilorides; assembly: GCA_004027915.1. Classification (NCBI taxonomy): domain Eukaryota; kingdom Metazoa; phylum Chordata; class Mammalia; order Rodentia; family Capromyidae; genus Capromys; species Capromys pilorides. Next base: position 25,817 of record PVKN010007475.1, on the reverse strand, counting down.
TTTACCAGGCATTGATGACAATGCGCCTTTTACTGCAATAAGATTTTAGAAATCTGAGCACACATAGTAATTTTTCAATCTCACCTCATACATACATATCAATTCATCAAATCCTTCCAACTACGGTATAAAGTGTTATTAGTGCCCCTCTTCCCAGATGAGGGAATGGAGTAGAGTGTCACCAATTTGCCCAGGGCCACACAGTTGGTAAGAGGTAGAGCTGGGACCCAAAGTTGGGACACCGTTAACCACTATGAAACACTGACTCCTATTTCAGCTCATTAACATGGCAACCTACTATGACAAGTATCATGTGTGCCAGGTGGCACACTGGCTCTACAGCAGGAGGTCTGGTCATCAGATTCATCTAAAGCACACCAGGGCTCAATCCTGGTGCAAGTCTCTAGGAACAGGAACCAGGGCTCCTGGGAGAAGTGGCTGCCTCTAGGATGTGAGCAGGGGGAAGAACGCAAGGTGAGCCTGAAGCACTTCACAATGCCAGGAAGGAGGAAGTGCTGAGGAAGCACAACAATGGGGGTGTAGGAAAGGGACACAGGGGCCAAGCAGAGCCTCCAATGCTCAAGTTAGAATGATTAGAGCAGCAAAAGAAACAGCCCAAGACTGGACTGTAACCCAAAGGAGAAAATAAATATCCACAGGACTATAAAAACACAAGTTAAAAAAAAAAAAAAAAGCTGAACAAAAACCGGTTAAGAGACATCTCCTGTATAAAAGAATTACAGAAACATATGTAGACACTCCCACCAGTGGCAGGGAACATAATTCCCTACTTCTGACACGTAGGGCATGCACAGTGACTTCCTTCTAGAGGGTGCAGCACGAAGGCGAGGAGGGGACAGGTACACGGGTGGAGAAACTAGATAAACACCACCTCAGCCAGGTGTTCAAGGTCCACATGGACAGGGTCATGTTCTGTTGACAGTACGTGCCCGTGCACACCGTGATGGCAACGGTACTCTACCTCTGTGATCTTCCTCCTAAGCACCCAAAGCCCTGGTCTAACCACGAGAGAAACTAAAACCAAAAGACATGCTTCAAACTACCCACTCAGGGCTCCTCGAAACCAGCAAACTGAACAAAGGCAAGTCTGAGAAACTTCCACAGCCCAAAGAAGCCTAAGGAGGCACAACAGCTGGACTTGGTCTGGCTGTGGTCTCCTGGATGGGATTGTGGAGTCAAAAAAGGACACTGAGTAAGAGCAAAAGGCCACTAGAGCAAGTATGAGTTAGATAACAACGTGCCAAGGCTGTTCACGTGCTCCCTAAGATCAATGGTGGGGAAAGATGGACACAGGCTATGTGCAACCCTCTCCTATTCTTTTAACTTTTCCATCATCCAAAACCGCTCTTAAATCAAAAGTATATGCGCAAGCGCGGCACACACACACACACACACACACACACGCACACGCACACGCACACGCACATACATGCACGCATGCACAGGGCCAAGGGAGATGCTGAAAAGGTAGCTGATAAAATTTAACTTCCTTTCCTGATAAAACCTCCTAGCAAACCACAAAGAAAATACTACTTCCTTAAAATCGTGATAAATATTTATCTAAAATAAACAGAACCAGGTTAGTGATAAAGTACTAGAGGCAAAACCCATAAAGGTGCCGCCTACTGGTATCACTGTTACTTAATTTGCTTCTTGAAGGACAACTCTTCCAGTATTGTAAAGACAAAGTCTACTGTAGTTAGCTTTACCCCCAAAGCCATAATTGGGCCCAGCATCAACTAGGCTACACATCCGCAGAAAGCCCTTCTCTTTGGTTCTTTGTCCATCTTTCTCACTGGACACCAGGCTGATTTGCACCTTAAATGTGTCCATTTATTTATCAGTTATGTGCAGGCATAGAACACAGTCTTCTTATATAGGGAGTTAGTTTGACATGATGGTAGTCATCTTGACTCATAACCACCATAACTGTCCTTGGGCAGCCCTGGTTGGTTTTCCAGAAGTTTCCCAGCATAGACAAAAACATTAGAGTGGTATGTGGAACTTTACAATCAGATCCTGATGCCAAGGCACAGTGGGTGGGCACATAGGACCTTCTCTACTAGGAGGGAGTAAAGCATGCCTGAATGCTGAGGAATTCTCTACCCAGGACAGCCAGGGTTCTTGGAAAGGGTCAAATGCCCCATGATGTGGGCAGCCAGCAAACAAGACTGAAGAGGCTGCCTTCCTGCAGAGTTCACCAAACTGAACGGGATCTCCTGAGCCCTCTTGTGGTGTGCTGCTAGGGAAATGCTGCAGGAAATCCACAACAGGCCATGAAGGCCAAGAGAGGGATCTTCCACACCCACACGTACAGTTTCCAGGGGCCAACCTTTTTAGCTTGGTTATGTCATGCTCTCACTCCTCGACTTGGTCCATGGAGAGATCCTTTATGTGCCATGGATGGTGCACAGCCCTGGGCCAGTGACCGGACCTATGAGCAGGACCCAGTGCATCCATCCTTACCATGGGGCCCAGGCCTGCCCCAAAGACCCCAACAAAAGTTCAGCTTTGACAGGGTAGGAAAACTGAGGACAGTCCACTGATGATGTCCAGGTTTAACAAGACCAGATTAGGCCTGCGTGTGCTCAGCCATCCTGATATTCAGAAACTGAGCAGCTCCAGAAGCTCTTGGTGACGTCCACCACCACCAAAATATAGATGGCCTGGCTGTGCCAGAGACACACAGGGCCACATCTGATCACATGTTTAGCAGGAGGTGGGAACAGGAGGAGGGCAATGTGGACACAAAGAGAGGGCTCTTCAGAGATGACAGCAGTATGCCAAGAGGAAAACACAGACAAGAAAAGGAGAGCACAAACTTGGGAAGGCTCATGGCCTCCAGGGCACAGGAGTCACGACAGGGGAGCCAGTGCGGTTCCAGGGGGAGGGGTACTAAGGGGTAGAGAGGGAGAGAGGGAGAGAGGAAGAGAGGGAGAGAGGGAGGGAGAGGGAAAGAGGGAGAGGGGGATAGGGGGAGAGGAGAGAGAGTGAGAAGGGCTGAGGGAGATAGAGGGACAGGGCGAGAGGGGGAGAGAGGGAGAGAAACTGGTCTCAGACCTTTCTCTGGGTAAACTAGATCAGTCAACTGAGCAGTACGTCTTGGCTCGGATGGAAAATCCATGTGTGGGGTTGGGGGTTGGTTTTTCAGGGTGTGTGGTCTGGGTGTGTACACAGGGGTACATGTGTGGGTGTATTGAGGTGTGTGTTGTGGGTACCTGTGGTGTTTGTGGATGTGTGTGGTGTGTACTATGGGTGTGGTATGCATAGGAATGTTGTTATAAGTGTGGTGTTACACACATGGGTGTGTGTGGTGTGGGAAGTGTGTGGCATGTACAGGGGCATGCTGTGTGTGTGTGTGTGTGTGTGTGCGATAGTGTGGGGGAGTGTGATGTGTGCAATGTGGGTGGCAGGCATGTATGTGTGTGCAGGAGTGGTATGTGTAGGCAGTGTCTATGTGCAGAGGGAATACGGAGTGTGCATGCATGATATGTGTGGTGTGGGGGGTATAGCGTGTGTGCATGTGTGTGGTATGGTACATGCAGTGTATGTGCACATCCTCACCCCACCCCCATCTACACTCAACGGGGACACTGAACACAGAGTTGTGACTCGCTCCATTTGCCCAAAGGGCAGGAAAAAGCAGTAAGAGCTTTAATAATAATAACAAAAAAAAAAGCAGCACAGCTGGAAAAGTTCTTCACTAACAAAGGACTGAAAAGAAACAGGAAGCTACTATTATGGGCTGTTGCTGTGATGGCCTGGAAGACACCCAGGCCTTGTCTCAGGACTGAGACAGGGCCAAACGTTTGCCAGAGGCAGGGGACAAGGCCACATGGATCCTATCACACCTCACAGACCCTCAGTCTTTTACTTGACTTGCGTGGCTCCCCACCCCCACCCCAAGCCATCCTGAAAAGGCCCAAAGTGCCCCCATTCACCGCTTGGAAAGAGAAAGCATAATTTCAATTAAGGTCCCAGGCTGTCAAACACATCAAGTTATTAATCTCCTTGTGGCAAACGTGAACCGGGACCTGCTTACACAGCCAATTGAGCATGCTCTAAATTAGTGTTTGCAGGTAATTGATTCAGCTGCCAGCCCCATGCCAGCCGGCTACAAGCTGGTTACGCCACTAACATTAAATAATATGAGGCGGTAAAACGAACTGCCTGATTGGGCCTGCAGTCAGATGCTGTTAGAGTCTGATTTGCCCAAACATTAATGTCTTATTGGTTTAACACAATTTACTACACCTCAATTTCAGAAAATGATTTTCATTTCCTCTCAAACCCCGCTCACAGGCACAGCATGGAGCAGGAAGTGTCTTCATAAATGTCATCAGCTAGCTTACTTTTTTTTTTCTTAACATGCTCTCAAGATTATATAACAAATCTCTGATAATTAATAATAGTAAAAAGCTAGATTTAGAATGGGGTCTCTTGGCCAGCATCCCTGAATCTGAACACAGGGTCTCAGTGGTGTCCCTGTGCTCCACTCTAACTCACAAAACTCCTGACCGATGCCTCTTGCCTGGGCCCTCAGTGGAGCTGAGCCAGCCATACCCCAGAGAAGGTCCAGCAGGTCTTGGGGACAGCTGCCATGCGTGCAGTGTGCCATCAACACACACAGGAGAACAGCCTGCTTCCTTTCACCTGTGAGTCCACAGTCTGCACAGTGGTGCAGCTGCCCTGACCTTCTCGGGCAGCAGGCCAGCCTGTGCTAGAGGGCCATGCTCCCTGGGCTGCTGACATCACATGCTTTAGAAGGCTTTTGTTCCCAACCAGTTCAGAGAACAATTCTGAAGTCCCCGATGACACAGAGGATGGCAGAAAAATAGTTTTAAGATCTGTTCTTCCATCCCTTCATGGAACCCACCAGCTGTGGGTTAGTCACTGGACAGACCGATGAGGTGTGGCTCCTGAGAGGAAGCTTCCAGGCTCCTGTGGACACAGATGCAGGCTACACCAGAGTGATACAGCACTGACTGAGAGCTGTGCCTGGAGTAGAGTTAGCCTGCCTCAGGCTGCGCGTGCTTCCTAGGCCCGAGGGGAGGCATGCCCTCCTCAATCTAACCAGTGCCATCCTGAGACATGATGACACTCATGAACAGCCATCTTCCCACTGCCTTCAAGGGTGACGCTTTCTGCCCCACTGGTCCTTTAGGAACAGGCTCTCTAACTCTAGGCTCTTGCATCTCTACCTCTATTTTCCTGGGGGCAGAACCCATTCTTGTCCTACCCGCCCAGCACACCTCTCTCTAAACTCTCACTTCCAAGGAACCCAAGGATCTGATGGCTCTCCGCTGGCTGAGGTACACAGACAGGCACTGTCTCCCCCACAGATAGGCATGGCACCCAGCAGAGGCACAGACACAGATGCAGCTGTCCCATCCCACCAAACCCACCACCCAGCACCGTGGAACAGTGGCTCACATTTTCAGGCCTCCCAGGGCACCCTCTGGCATTAGGCCACCCTCTGGCATTAGGCCACCTGGCCCACAGAAACGCAGGGAACGGAGCCACAGGAAGACAAAGGCAAGCGCTCCCCAGAGCTCAGTGCAGCAAGGACTCCCAGTCCCACAGCAGTCATCCGCAGCAACACGTAGCTTTTGTTTGAATTCCAGCCTGAACATCCCTACTCCAAAAAGGATAGTTTTTAGCCAATATAGACCAAACACTGGCAATAGAAAGGAATCAGCCATCCTTCCGTGTCAACGTGGGGTTAGTTTCAGGACCTCCCGCAGAGACCTGAAGCCTGCTCGTTGAACTCCCTTGTATAAAATGGCTCATTATTTGCCGATAAACTATCTGCATCCTCCCACATACTTCACAGCATCCCGTAGTTACTTAGAATACCTGGTACAAAGTAAATAACTGTTATATCATATGGTTTAGACAGTGGTGACAAGAAAGAAGTCTGTACATGTTCCGACAGGTGTAATTGTTTTTTTCATAAATATCTCCAATCCATGCTTCACCGAATCTGAGACACAGGATGCACAGATATGAGAATCAGCTATATTGTTAATTCGGTTAGATGTGATAATGGCAGGGTGGTTATACAAAGGGGAAAATATCTCATTAACTGAGACACCTCCTGAAGTACTTACAAGTGAAAGGACACAATGATGTCTGAGATTCAGTTTTAAAATACTCCACTGAAGCAAAACTAAACTAAATTAAAAAAAAAAATGCTATTCTATTTTTAAATTTCCCAGTAAGAGAGAGAGAGAAAAAAACACAAGACCTCCATATCCTGGGCAGGTGTGGGGTAGGGTTGGAAAGGCCCCCACCTACAGCCCACGTGGCCCTGTCCTTGGGACTCTACAGTGGGAGGCAGCTCAGCGACCTTCCAGGAGCCACTCCAGAGCAGGGCTGCCTGCTGCTCAGAGCACCGTGCTGCCAGCACACAGTAGAGGCCAGGGCTCTGCGCTGCGACAAGCTATTCTTGTTCCAGCCTCTTGGTTATTTTTATTTGAGGGGCTGGCTATGGGTTGCTGAATTAACTCGGCTGGGAACAGGTTTCTGAGGCAGTGCTGATCTGAGCCCCTGGCATGGCCCCCCAATACTACCCATCTCCTCAAGGGGGCTGGGACCCTGGGAGTTCCAGACCCCATAGGCCCCGCTGCAGTCGACAAAATGGGGTAAAAGCTGGGGCATCTCTGTAGGCCTTTCCCCATTCTCCCCAGCCTGACACAGCTTGTTACATGCCCCCTCTGGATGGCACAGCAGCAGGGCAGGGCCATTTAAGCTCGCATGCCAGGGGAAGAAGGGAGAAATATGGAGGTTCATTTCTCAGAACTCCTTTCAGGATAAGACTCTGAAAAAAGATTCCCATCCTAAGCCACAGCATGTGGATGCTGGTGTACATGCTGCTGTACATGCCCCCCACCCCATACATGTCAGCCCAGATCCCCACAGTGATGCAGCAGGCAGGGGTAAAGGGCCAGGAGGGCATAGGAATCTGTTCTTTGTTACTATAACAAAATACCCAAGGCAGTCTATGTCATAAAGAAAAGAAGTTTGTTTAGCTCAGTTTTGGAGGCTGACAATTCAAGGTTAGGCAGCCCATTGGTTTGGTCTCTGGAGAGGGCCTGAGCAGATAGGATCACAGGAAGGGAATGAGATATCACATTGCCAGACAGAATATTGTAGAGCTGGGTAGGGCTAGGCTTGCTGTTTCTAGAACCAAAAAAAAAAAAAAAAAAGCCTAATTCACAGTACCACTAGATCAATTCTAACCCTAATAGCAGGACCCCAAAAGGCCCAACGGTTAAGGCCCCCTGACCCCCCCCCCCTTTAAAGATCTCACCACCTCTCACATCATTGAGGACCACGCTTCTAACACATGAGCACTTGGGGATAAACCACATCAGAACCATAACAGAGGACGACGCAGAACCAGTACCCCCAGAGCCAGCTGTGCAGGAGCAGGCCCTGAGAGCACCTCAGGTATACTGGGACCTTGCCAGGGAGGGAGATGGCAGCATCAAAGCGCTCACAAAGCCAGACACAAGGAGATAGAACAGCAGCTCTTCAGGGCCCACTCCCCAGAGCTTCTGGGTGGTGTGGTCACTGGTGAGAGACCCAGGAAATACGAGAAGGGGGTGACTATGGCAGTGTGGGTCTGACTCAAGGGCTCCCTGTGCCATGGGTAGAAGTCCAATGACCCCTGAGTGCTTGAGCAGGCTGAGCTAGTGGCCACTATCACCAGGGCAGGTCAGCCCCAAGCAGCGCCTCTGGGTGCTCTGGCTTACTGTAGGCCTAACTGGAGCCGAAGGCCAATGGAGTTCTCCAGAGCTCTTTATGATCCACTTAACCCTCTCTCCACCCAGCCCTCCAAGCACAGCAGACTGAATGGTGGTGCTTAGCCATAAAAATGGCAAGTTCTTTTACTAGCAGCTTTCAGACTCACAATAGCAGCTATCAGGTAAAGTTTCTTGCAAATTGCAGAAACAAAGTCCAGAACAGGCCTGATGGGGCACTAAGCCATCCAGAAAAGTAATCAATGACCATTACCATCAAACACTCTGCCAAAGGCCAGGAAGGTGGCCACCATCAGAAGAAAAATAATCTCTGCCCAGGACTCCAAAGCTGGCCCCTAATCCCTATTCAATCTGTGCTCAGCACTGTGGAGTCGCATCTGTTCCTTGCTTAGGGAACATAAATTACTGTTTTTTACATTTTAATCTTTACCCAGAGAGACACAGCTTACCTTTCCATCTCATATTCTTTCATTCCCACTTTTACAGCCTTCATTACCTGGAGGATGGATATTAAGCAAAGACATTTGTATTAAGCAGATAAGTAACACGGCCTTATAAATAATGTATAGAACTTCAGCAAACGAAGCACTTCTTAAAGAAAAAAGGGGGAATGATACACGCACACAGCAGTACAGAAATGTGACAAATTGGAACTCTTAAATGTTCTCAAATCCACAGTTTATTTAAACCACCACGGAGTGCTTCCATTTGGAAGCCGATAAATGCCCAGCTCTGAGCTACAGCCTGAAGGCAGCAGGCTGGTTGGCTGGGCACAGCAAAGATTTGACCAAGATGTGTCTGCTAAACACCTAATGCTGAGAAAGTGGCCAGAACTATTCTGAAAGGTTTCCTTTGCCAGACTTTTGTCCAACAGAAAATTAACACACAGAGGAGGTCACACAGCCATCAGTCACCTTTGTCGATTTCCTAACACCAAGCCCTGAAGGTCTCAGAGCAGGCACTGGGCTATCCCAGGAACTGAGCTATCTCAGGTACCCTACTGGCATTAAAAACATAATTTCCTTATTTGGTCTCATTCTTTTGTAAAGTGGGCAACTTAGAAGCAATCACGGGAAGATGTATTCAGAAAACAGACGATGGTAATAAGTGTTCTGGGATTAGATAAGGACAAAAGCTGCCTTAAAATGAGCAGGAAATTGCCAGGATACTAGAAAAGAGAGCCCTATGCTCCTGGAACTTGGGACCTTTTGAAGGCAACATCTTTGAGGATTATTGTCTCCTACTCTCATTAAGGTAGGTATCTTAAGGTTAACAGCTGGTGGCAAAGCCTCTCCTGTCCCTGCCCTGTGCTTAATAGAGAAAGTCATCACATATACAACTTCCGCCTCTCGCGTGGTCCTCCCTCTCAGCTGCTCTGGCCTCGCCCAATCATCCCCATGCCAGTCTCTTGCCCCACATGCAGCGATGCTGCCTGCCCAACCATAGCCAGTGACAACTCACCTCCCTGTGGGCCTCACTGGAGATCCGGTTGGTGTAGCGCAAAACCTCTAGCTCCATGTCTGTCTTGAACACTCGGCTACAGGAGAGAAAAACAAAGTGGCAAGTTAGTGACCCCTAGCACGGATTGGATCCCTCCAAGGAGACCCAGCACATCCTGATAGCCTGGAATCCAGGCTTGCCTGTAGCTCCAAGGTCCCTGGAGTGATGTGCTGCCCTCAGCGGTGTGTCCCTTCTGTCCTGTCAGCAGCTAAGGTTGGATAGGCTTCTTCCAGCGACAAGAGCTGAAAGCCACAGTGCGGGTAGAAAAGGCCCAGTCTCCACAGCCAGACACACCCTGCCTCCCTGAACCCCAGTTTCCTCATCAACAGCAGGGGATACAATCTACACGGCAAGGGAGCTGGACCTTAATCTTCAGTACACTGCCTCCAGGGCTCTGCCTTTGTGGCTTTAGAGAACTCTCTCTCAGGTTCTTCTCAAACCCTTGGGCAACCAAGGAATACAGTGTGTCCCAGGGTCCTGCCTGCCGTAGGCCAAGGCAGGCTGTGACAGGTAGCAGAGTAGACTAGGCCTGTGTGTGCAGGTACAGATGTGGAAAAAGCTGGCATGCAGAGAGAAGCCAGAGACAGCGGCACGAAGAGCACGCGGCAGTGATGAAGGATGGAGTGGGTGCGTGCACGAGAGGTGCAACCAGGGGCCACAGCTCTCCTTCCTGCAACTTGACCACAAGAGGTGCCCAGGAACCCATAACAAACTCACAGTAGCATGCTCCACCCTGGTGAAGTCCCTGCACTCAGTCTCATCTCTGGGTAAAGCTCAGATAAACCCTTGCTTATACCTCCACTCACTTCAAATAACAAATGCTCGGTCCACGCACATGTAAATCACTAAGGGCACTGGTCCAGTGACAGATCTTGAGCTCCAAGCCCAACTCTGCTCCTTCTCAGCTGTGGGCTGAGAACATTTTTCGGTTCCTCAGTTTATACATCTGTGGCATGGAAACAAATAACAGTATTTGCCCCATGGAGCTGCTGTAAGAAATAGGAATTGCACTTTTAAAGCAACAAGGGTAGTGAAGTGAAGGGCAAAGCCTGGAGATACTGCCTCAGACACATGCCCACCATGAAGCCAGGTGGGTCCTGTGGCTCCTTCAGGTATGCTATTATCTCAAGACTCTCTGGCATCACTACACAGGCATAGTGGCCCTTGCCCTCAATCCCAGCACTCTGGAAGGCTGAGGCAGGAAGATGCAAGTTTGAGTCCAACCTGGACAACTCAGTGAGACCCTGTGACAAAATAAAGGTGTGTGTGTGTGTGTGTGTGTGTGTAAGCGGGATATATAGTTCAGCGCAAAGGTCCTGGAATAACTTAGGGGTTTTGGTTGTAGGACCCTCATGGACACCAAAATCTACAGCTACTTAAGTCCCTTATATAAAATGGCAAAGCATTTGCATATAACCTACAGATAACCTCCTGTGTATCTGAAACCATCTCTATGTTACTTATAACATCTAATACACTGTATAGGTGATATAAACAGCTACCCCACTGTGTTATGCAAGGGATAATGAGAAGAAGAAAGAGGGTGTGCATATTCATACAAACTTAGGCCTAGATACGAAGTCCATGAACAATGTGGGGGCTGGGCAGTGTTCAAGCAGTGCTGGGGGGAGGCCGGAAGCCTGTGACACGCAGAGGCTGCAGCAGGGTGTGCTGCACCGCACTTCAGTCACATGGGTTTGGTGTGGTACTCAGCATACAACAGGTTTAAGTCTTGCTTTCTGGTTTTTTAAGCTGTGTCTTTCTTTTTCCCCATCATGGGTGGTTGAATTTATGGATATGGAATCTATGGATATGGGTAGCTGACTGTATTTTCAAATATTTATGACAGGTCCACAAAGCTAAAAAAGTCTCAGGAAACAAACACAGGCTCCTCCTTTTAAACTGTCAGGTCCTGGGGTCCTACCGCAAGCAGGTCCTATGACTGGCAGTGGGCATCGGCTATGTTGCTGGGACTTGATTCCTGCAAGATCAAAGCATCTGTCCCCAGCTGCTGGGAGCGCTGGTAGCCAGCCAGTCCTGCCAGGTCTCCCGGACTTGAAGAAGGAAAAAAAAGACTCAGTGCCCTCGAGTCCACTGGGGGCCTCTCTGCTGCACTGCTCCAGCCCTGAAGCTTGTTCAGGACCGACTGAGACATCCCGTGACTGCTCTGTAGCCCCTGCATGTGCCTGCACCCCACCCACACACGGAAGCCCAAGAGCACTCACTCATACACTTCTTGCTGACCTGCTTGCAGGCTCCACGGCCTGGGGGGCCCAAGCTGGCACAGACATTATCATCCCCACTTCACCGAGGGGAAAACTGAGACTTAGCCAAACTGCATCACTGGCTTCCTCTTCCTTACACTCCACAGAAACACAGATCTCTATTCCCAAACTACTAAACAAGTATAGAAGGAAAAGAGCCCTTTCCAGACATTCAAAGACTCAGAAATGGGAAAAACATGCAAAAAAAAAGGAAACAGAGAAGAAACCAATACAGAGAATAAAATGATACAATAGGGTAATTTTAGGAAGCAGAGTTGACCCCAAAGTATAATTTCAAAAAAGTCCCAGATATCTTAGATAGCAAGTCTAGAAAGCAATTAGTGGGCCAGCCAGATAGCTCAGTGGATTAAAGCACCTGCTTAGGCAGATGCAGGAACCAGGGTTTAATCCCCGGGGCGCACTGAGATGGCAGCTGAGACTGGGTGTGGTGGCACCTGCCTGTAATTCCAGTACTTGGGAGGCTGAAAACAGGATGATCACTATGAATCCGATCTGTGTAGTGAGACCTTGTAGATTCTGTACTAAATACATTAAAAAGAAAAAAAGAAAAGAAAAGCAATTAGTAGAAATTAGGTCTCAGAATTTGTAGTGTTGAGAACATGGAATGGTTCATTGCCACACATAAAATCAATAGTAGGCTTAAAACTTTCAGGGATATGATGAAGCGGGTAAATGTTTCTTTTTTTCAACAAGAGAAAAGAAAGGCAAATATTTCAGGAAAGATATAAAACATGCACAAGAGCCCCACTGATTTCATCAGGTTCCAAAAGAACATCACGCAGGTTACTTTCTGATTCAAAAAGGAGCATGTAACTAAGTGGTCAATCTAGCACCACTGATTAGGTCAACTAAACACTGTTTATGTCCTCACGAAGAGTAATAAGGAAGTCACATGACCTAGGATGTACACTACCAAATATTTTAAAGCTTATAAGACTTGAGATTGAAGGTTTAGTTTATAAAAACTGTGAAGATAGAGGAACAACCTAACCACCACTACAAAGGGAGCCACTACATAAATCTAGAAGGCAGAACATTCTCCAGTACAACCAGCCCATCCTCCTCAGTAAGCTAGCATCATGGGTAAAGTGATCCTAACAGCCAGGTAAGATATAGGAACCACTGGATCTGTCAAGCACAACTGGGGAAACTCCTGCTTAGGAATATTTTCTGACTCTTTTTGCAATATACTTATAACCAACACATAGCAATTACATATGTTTATGGGGTAGTGTGTGGCATTTCAATACATGTATACAGTATGCAATGGTCAGATCAAGTGACCTCAGACATGTAATGTCCTTATATTGGGAAAATTTTAAGTATTAGCCATTTTTGAAATACACCATTAATTGTTGTCTACTATAGTTACCCCACTGTGTGGCACATGGGAAGAGAACTGTCCTATCCAACTGTACCCCTGCACCCATGAGCCATCTTTTCTCCATCTTTTCCTCACAGTACCTTTCCCAGGCTCAGGTAATATTTTCTAACTTCCAACGATGTCCATATATTGCTATTGCCCTAATAAAACTTTATTTAATTTAAAAAAGAAAAAGAAAACCATATTCCAAACAGGAAACAAACTAAAACAGAGTATGATTTCTCTACAGCTGATGATTATGTAAGAAAAGCAAAGCTGGAGGGGAGAAGTAAAATAAAGTCATGGTGTGTTACATACATATACCAACTCCCCATGATGAATATATGCAAGTGTACTGCAAATATATGCTAACAACTTTTTTAAAAAATAGGGCTGGGAAGATAGCTCAGCAGGCTTAAGTGCCTGCCTAGCAAGCGCAAGATCCTGGATTTGATCCCTGGTAACACACACACACACACACACACACACACACACACACACACACACAAATTAACAAAGACCAAAAAACCCCTCTACATCATACTCTTCTCGCTCTTATCAGCCCGTTTTTGAGGCCCTAGGGTGGTGAATTTAGATTCAAAGAGAAGGAGCTTCCATTCTGGTAACAACTGAAACCCATTTTAGGGCTTTTTTTTTTTTTCATTTTAGTAAGGGTCTAAAGAGTCTACAGGGTCTCACTATGTAGATCAGGTTCATAGTGATCCACCTATGTTCTGCCTCCCAAGGGTTGAGATTACAGGCATGGACTACCACGCCCAGTCTCAACTGCTGTCTCAGAGCATCATGGGAGGAAGGCCAGCACAGACACTGGGATCAAACCCCAGCCACTAAGCTGTGTCTGCCTAAGCAGGTGCTTTAATCCACTGAGTTATCTGGCTGGCTGTAGGGCTTTTTTACCTTCTAAAGTTAGTCCCTTCCCCTGCTCAAAAAACAAAAGGAAGGTAAGCTTTAGAGATCACAGTGGAAGTGTTAAGACTCCTGACAAAGACAAGGAAACAGGGACAAAGGAAATGAAGGCAGGGTGTGTGGAAAAGGCCTCAGTTTATCGGGTGGGAAAGCAAGGTATGCAGAGTTCCTGGAGGAAGATACGAAGGAGGATCAGATGCATGACAGGATGGAAAAAGGAACCAAAGAAACAACAAATGAGCACCATTAAATAACAAATGAGCATGCCACTTCTAGGGGGAGGCACAGAAGTGTGGGCAGGGTTGGTGGTTTGATTTTAATCTTTCTTTCCTATACTGATTTTGTACCAGTGGAATTTGCTATGCAGTGCCCATATTGCTTTGATAACACTTTTAAAATTTTAATGAGGTGCTGCCCTCATGGCAAATATCCACTCGTTCATTCCACTTCCTTATTAAGGAAGTGTCAATTTGATGCTCCTGGCACTGGTGAGGAAGGAATGGCTTTTCCTCGTGGAGCTGACTCAGAGAGAGTGGAAGCCTACAAGGAAGGCCACAATTCCCAAGTAGGAGGGCGGCTGCCACAGGGAAAGAGTCTAGATGCTACAGGAAGCAATGACAAGAGGAATCCAACCCCATCTGGGGGAGGCCCTGGTGAAGAGGCCGCAGACCCTTAATGTTCCCACAGTGGTCAGTTCCATTCCTTTGGTAAAGGTGAGCTGTCTTTGCCAAGCTCCTCTGTGACCATCTTTCTCTCTCACAAATGGGGCACTCAAGCACCTCAAGATCAGCCAAGCTGCAGTGTCTGATTGGCACCCGGCCCTGCCTAGAGGACAACCCTGTGTACATCCTTAGCCGACCAGACAGCCCACGAGCTGCCTCAGTGGAGGCTGCCCGGCACAGAGATCCTAGAGCAGCAAGGATAGCAGGGAAGGCACCGGCCGCTGTGAGGCGTGGACTTGCGCTGCTTCCCTGCCTCCGCCACAGCCAGCCAGCCCTTGGGGACCTGAAGTAAGCAGCCACTGACTCACACGGTCTCCATGACGCCACACAGTTGGGCCAGCCAGCCATTTGTCACTGCAAAATGAAGAAGGCATCTTGCAGACTGCTGCCACCTTCCGAAGACTACAAAACCTTCTGGGTAAGGTAGTAAAAACAAACCCAGGAGCCCAGAAAGACTTTTCCCAAGTGAGCTTCCTTCTGTTCTTGAAGAGGCAGGCCAGGGTGCTGTTCATCCTGAGAAAGAGGACTGTGATTCCAGGCAGGACACCAATAGCCAGCACCCCTGGAGGCCAGAAGGCTTGTCCCTAGTGTTGCTTCCCAACACTAGACAGTCCAGAGGCTCAGGTGGGACTCAGAGAAGCAGTTCAGGCTCTTGAGGTCCAAATCCATTCTTAGGATAAACTAGCAACCACTGTGCCTCACTCCCTACCTCCGCCCTCCAGGGGACATGAACCTCTCTGTTTCTGAACACAGTGATGGCCAGAGGGATGACATGGGTGGAACAAGGAAGGCCCAGGCTGCATCTGTCTCAGGCTTAGGTTGAACTCCAGCCCATCCCTTCAGCCATGGCTCTTGTCAGTACTTCACAGTCCACAGGCCCTGTGCCCACCTATCCCAAGTCCTACCCTGGCCTATTCTGGTGACCTGCCTCACCTGGCCTCTGTGCGCCTCCGCCTGGTCTGCCCCCCCCTTCCCCCCTGCTCTTGCCCTCACCATGCGGAACTCCTTAGCAGATGGATGCACTCTGCTACTCCACAGTGGACACAGGGACAGGTTACCTTGCCTCTCCTGCCCCAGACTCTCAGGGTCTTTCCCCCAGGATGGATCCTCTCTTCTTCCTGAGGGAAGTGATGCCTTCCTCCCCTCTCTCTCAAACACACATGCCTATACACGCATGTGCTTGCTTAGGTTAGGGATCTCAGCCCTACTTCCTAGATTTCTCGATATCTTTCAGCCACTCCATGACCACTGACCACTGAAAGAGGTCCTTTCACTGAAAATTCCTCTCCTAGCTCATGCCATTCCCACTGTCAGCTGTACTATGACAACAGCCTTTAGGTTTCACTTCAAAACTCTCTTCATCTGTTGCTCCCCAACACCAGTGCGTGAACAAAGGCCGCCATTCCACCTGCACAGCTGTGCTCTGTTCCTTCTCCTCTTTATCTAGACTATACTCACGCCCGCTGTACCAGCCTCCAGCACTATAGCAGCTGGGCGCCTCAAGCAAATGCAAATCTCCACTTTCTCTTGCTGACAACCCTTCAATGGCCTCTAGGTGTCCTCAGGATGAAGGCAAAACTCCACATGCTGATTCCTGAGGCCCAGCCTCTGCCACGCCACCTGTCACCCTCCATCTAGCTCCTTCTGCTGCCTGGACTTGCTCCTGCCCCTTCCTCCTGGCTAAGCGGCCTCCAGCTTTTCCAAGGCCATCTCTTCATCCCCCACCTTACACTAAATCCCCTTTCTGCACACTCTGGGTGGTCTGTTGGAATCCTCAGAAACCAGTAACACTAAACATTCCACAGCCCTAGAGAGCAGGATCCCACCATGGCAGGATGCACCAGCCTAGAGCAGCATCAAGAAACTATCAACAACATCTGGACACTGCTCCACACTGGAAAATATGGTACTTCTAGCAAGGAGATCTAATGAGGCTCCAGGGATGAGCCCACCAGGTGGAGCAGAATGCTGCTTCGCCTGTCCAGCTGGCAGGGCAGGCCTAGGCCCCAAGGCCTCCCCAGCATGCACAGGGAAGAGGCAGCCCAGGACTCTGGAGCCCCAGGAGCCCACAAGACTCACGCATCACCCTGCTAGAGAAAAGGAGACAGCGCAGTCACCAGGCCAAGGAGGTGCAGGTTCAGCCCTTGAGGCCCAGAGTCCTGCTTTTCTTTCTGATTTGTTTGAGGAAAGTGCACCTGGGGCCCCTAGCTAATTTACAGAGGGCTTCTGTTTAGTCTCATTAAAATATAAATGTATAAGGCCAGCAGAACAGCTCAGCAGACTAAGCACCTGCTTAGGCAAGTGCAGGGAGCACTGTTCAATCCCCAACACCACATGCCATGCTGGCCACACTCCCAGGTATAAGGCTGGGCATGGTGGCACATGCCAGTAATCCCAGGGCTGGGGAGGCAGAAAACGGGAGGATCACCATGAGTCTGAGCTATACAGTGAGACCCTATACCAAAACACATTAAAAAATAATAATAATAAAAAGCAGCTCTCTGATAAATCTGGCTCGGCTGGGCTTTGGCCTGACCCAATGCAGCTTGAAGAGATGTCTTCATGAACTGACTTAACCAATTATCCATCGGCAGTGTTCAGGGTCTGTAGCACTGTGTAGGTATCAGCCAGCAAGAGCCTGTCCCACTTGGCCCAGTTATCTCTGAGACAGAGGCCCACCAAACACTGTCTTCAAGATTATTGCAGATGCTCTACATAGTTTTACCTGCCTATAATCCTAGCACTCTGGGAGGCTGAGGCAGAAGGATCATAAATTAGAGCCCAGCCTGAGCAACCTGGTAACTTAGTGAGACCCTGACTAAAAGGGGTGGGGGTGGGGATCAGTGCAAAAGGCCCTGGGGACTAGAAACAAAAGGTTACTGCAGAATGTAATAAGACTGCCAGTCTGTCCTGTCTCCTCAACTGCTGCTTCTACAAATCCAAAGCAAATAGGGCAAAGAAAAGGAAATTCTCTAGTCTACTGGCCCTGAGGGAAGGGTGCTCAGTATTCCACTCTGTTCCAACCTGTTTCAGCAGTGTGGGGGGCTCTTGGGAACACAATCCACAAGGCTGATGTTCCCATGAGGGACAAGGCCACCTCTCCAGGAAGCAAACAAGACCACAGTTGGGACAGGACAGCACAGGGTGCCCCATAAGACTCTAGGACAAAGGCAGATAAGAAGCGGGGTGCCTGGCATGCACCAGAGCAGCTCATAGCCATGCCTGTGAGCACCCCAGGCAGGGTCGGTATGAACAGGAAGGAAGCTATGCCTGCAGAAGGTGGCTAAGGGAGCCATGGTGGCTGTCCCATCCCAGTCCCAGAGTCTCCAGCTATGGACTGGAAATGACAAAAACTGTTCTAGGAAAAGATTTATTTGTAGGATCATTTTTTTTTCTCCTTAAATATTCACAAACCTGCCTCTAGGCATTAGGCCCAGGATTCAGATATCAATTAACTCAGATCTGAATGCTTCACTGATTCAAACAGTAGCAAGAGAGGACGAAGTATCCCCCAAATCAATCTCTGAGCATCAAAGTGCCACTGTGTCAAATGAAACTCACTGAAAGAGCCAGGAATCCTACCTCTCCTGGAGACAAATGTGCATGGAATGGTGCTGTGGGCAGGAGTTCAACACCACAGGGCTTCTCCCTCTCCTGACCATCCCTTCCACATTCACAGAGAGTGTGATGTGAAGGACAAAATCCAAGAACAACAAGAGGACAGAAAAGAAAAGGGCTGGTTGGAATTACATAGCCTCAGGAGGCTCAATCAATAAGTCCTGTCAAAGAAACCAGAGCCAAACTCAGCCATGAGCTGATTGTGCTCGAGACCTGGCTGGGGACAGGCAGAAGCTGTCCCATAGCCTCCTGTCTTCTGGCAAGCAGCGACTCAAGTTCTCTCTCTGCCCTGAGAATCCCATTTCCATTTGACATTTTCATTAGACGCAGAGTAACTGCTTATTCATTAGGAGACAAGGATGAGCAACCCTACTGGAGTGCTTCTCACACACACACACCCCCCCCAAAAATCTAGGTCATCACTGACGCATCTTTTCTAATTTGGGACATGTTACCCAGGATGTAGGGTCCTGGGGCACTTTTGCCCATAAGGAATCCTTGCTTACCATCGCCTGTACACACAGAAGGCAAGGAAGCAGAAATAGACATGATACCCACCGCTGCCTAATGCACGCAGGACACTTTTACTCCGTGTAATTAACAGTTCTAAAACTGGTATATGACTCAATTGAACACGGTCTCACTTAAAACCCAAGAAGGCGAAGGCAATTGCTGATATATCCGTGCTTCTGAGAGGCTTCCAGGGGTACTTAGCTGGGACCCAAGGCGCCGCGCTATCAGATAGTACAAAGGCGTCTCCTTTTATTTGCTACCTACCCTCAGATCAATTTCATCATCTGCAAAACAGCAAAGGAGAACCACAGCCTAAATTATCGAAGTGAGATGCTTGCTCTTATTAAGTTTCAACTTTTGACCCACGCATTCAAACTGTAATACCCAGCACAGGGAAAGCAATGATCAGTTATGATCTCCTGTTTGTGGGGGAAGAGTATGATTATAGAGGAATTTACAGGAAATCAAAAAGGCACTGCTTGAGAGAATGGAAAACAATAAAACAGTCACACAAAGGAAATGAATGACACCCAAACAAAAATGAGAAAGTGAGTTTCACTGTGCTGGGAGAGGCTGCTTGTTGCTGCCTCCTAATCAGACAGGCTCGGGGAGGAACCTCGGGTTCCTAGCCAAGCAACTAGCTGAGGGTAGGGTATGTGTGGAGGCCGAGGAAGCTCAGCCCCTTGGGCCCTGCCCTCCAGCCCGGCCACACCCTGGCTTCAGCCTAAGATCCACTGTGAGGGCTCCAGGCACCCTGTCCTTTCAGTGGCTGACACTTGGGTAGGTCCCAGCCTTGAGTTGCTCCTCTGAATTGCAGGGGCCACACAAGATTCTAGAACCAACAGTCTGTACTCCACTAGCACCATCTCTTTTGCAAGTCACTATCCTCCCCGTGCCTCAGTTTCTTCATCTGTAGCATGGGAATACTCAGAGAACCTACCTACTGTAAAAGCAGGAACATATTTTTAAATCAAGCAGCAGGGCCAGTGCTTAGCACTGTCCTTTTGTCCACTGGGAGTCTCAGCAGGTAATATTACTACAATGTGCCAGTATTTGACTCATGCCCTCTTTCGGTCACGCTCCACCCTTCTACTTCACGTCCCCATCATGAGATACCACTACATCTCCATTCTTTATAGATGATACAGCCGAGGTTCACAAAAACGAAACACATCCCAGGGATGTAGACTGGGACTAGAACTTGGGGTGTGTCTGAGCTGACAGTCTCCCCAGGCCTCCTCCCTCACAGAAAAGGAGAGAGCCTTCTTGACCCAGAAGCCAGTCAGGTAAGGTAACGTGCACACCCTGGGAGGCTGAGGCAGGAGAATCACAAGTTTGAGCCCAGCCTGGGCCACTTTGTGAGACTTCCCCAAAGTCAAAAATAAACAAAAGGCTGGAGATTATTAGTTCAGTATGCAGGCCCTAGGTTCAATCTCCTGTATGGAAAAGAGAAAGAAAGACCCAGGGGCCCAAAGATGCAACACTGAGTCATAATCTGGCATCAGGAAAAGCTGCCTGCTCTGGGAAATGAAGGACCTCCCTGCCATTCCATGCAGAACCTTCTCAGTTTCAAGCAGAGGGCCAACGTTCAATGCCTCAACGACCACAGCATCACCGTGGAGACGGGAACCCGTGCTATTAAAACATACCCCTGAGGCAGCAAGGACAATGTGACATTTCTGAAATCGTTCTACTGCCATCAAATGCCAAATAAGTTCTTTCTGCTGCTCGCCTTAATAAAGTTGAGAGGTAGTCTTATGAACGCAGGCTCCACCTCAAAGCCCTGGAAATGTCACGGAGTTAAAGCGTGACTGCTCTGATGTGATGAGCCAATGGTTCACCCCCATGGGACTCCGTGCAGCACGCGACCCTGCTGCAGTTTCCAACGCATCTCACTGTAAATGACTTCCAGGGAAGGTCACAGTGAGGTGACAAAAGTGAATCCAGGCCCATCCTGAGCACTCAGGACTTCTGCTGGTGGGGGGTGGGGGTGGGGTGGGGAGAGTAGGGGGGTGTTTGCCATGGAAGCCAAGCACTTGTAACTTTATACAAACAAGAAGAGGCGACCATAAATTTAAAGACACAGCCCCATCCTCAAGGAGTATGAGATCATGACAGCTCCTGGACTAGGGCCAGGTCTACCAACAGAGGTAGGCTACCTCCTGGCCTTTATCTCTCAAGAGATAAGGACACAGACCTGTCATTATCTCCTCCTCAGCCTCCTACTGCACCTGCCTTGGACTTCACACACCCCATATAAGTCCAAGACCTGCCTCATGTCTGCCCTCTACCTAGTTCCTGCCACAGTGACGCACCGCCCAGAAGTTCCAGACAAAACCTAGCCACTGACTCTCCACCACCAGTCTGGTTCCTGCCTGAAGTGTTCCCTCTCAAATCTGTGATATCACTCCTTCCATGGTCACTTGGATCCCTACAACAGCCTTGTCATGGGCAAGCTGTTCCCACTCCCACAACTGCATCTTCAGCCAGAGGCCATAATGATTTTTGGAAATGCAAATCTTGTTCTTCTGACTCAACCTCTGAAGGGTTTTCATGTTTCCAAATTCTCCTAAGACAAGTCAAAACCCACATTAAGAAAGGGGTAGCACTGCCCATCTCACCAACTACCCTCAGCTGCACTTTTCTGGCTCTACCTGGCCACACAAAGCCACTGTCCTCTTCTGGTCTCTGTGAACAAGTGCTCCCTTGGTCTGGACCCCTTTCTCCTTGTCCCAACTCCTGCATGTCCAACAGCCAACTCCTGTTCACATTCAGGCCTCAGTGCTCTTCTCAAGTTGTAAGGTTAGGTAGTTAGATCTCTATAAAGACAGGACCAGACATGAGAAGTCCACACATCTCCCCTTGAAGTGATGGGGTGGCAAAGGGCCTGCCTTGCCTTCACGTTATGAAATTCTGCCTTCATGGTAGGAACAGCCTAACAATACTATGTTTCAGATGGACATGGTGGTATATGCTTATAACCCCAGGACTCTGGGAGGTGGAAGCAGGAGGATCACAGGTTTGAGCCCAGCCCAGACAACTCAGTGACTTAGTGACAGCCTGTCTCCAGGACAGAGGACAACAGGTGTGGAGGCATAGACAGGACGGGATGCAACTAACTGTAAAGGCCCTGGATTCAGTTCCATGTGCTGGAAAAAAGGAAAAGACAGACATTTGGTTGCTATAAAGAGCAATTCAATAGCTTAAGAAGAAAACAGGTAGCACATCAGAGCTTGAGGGTCACTTCCAGGGTGTACAGAGGCCATTCCCTACCCAAGAAGGCTTGCCCACAGATGCCGGACACTATGCTACAGGTAAGGGTTGCCTAGGAAAGAAAGAAGGCAGCCAAAGAACATGTGTAATGGAAAGCTGCATTTGTCACGATACTTACACAATGAGGAACATGTATTTACCTTTGTGGCAATGGGACAGTGTGTGACTCTGTACTTCTATACTTTCACTACCCTCTATCTGAGCTGTCTCTATCTGGCTTGCAGAGTAGGAGCTTTTGAAAGATTGAAAATAAATGGAATAATAAGAGAAATTTAATTCACAGTCAGGTGACTTGTGCCCTTTTGAAAAAACCAATCAACAAAAGCCTCAAACAACATAGGGAAGGGGGAGGCAGTTCTGGGACCAGGCTTCTGAGTGTTCTGGGTGGCTCACTGAGTGGGTGAGAGGGAATAGCCTGGCTTCCCACTCTAGCACCTGAGCACAACGAGCAGGGAAGGCGCCCACAGCTCACTCACCATTCCACGATCTCTGGGTGAAGAATGGTGTTGTTGACATTGAACCTGCAGAGAGAAAATAAACCAGGCCCATTAATTAGTTCAGTGTTCTATATCCTGGCAAGAAGCACCTCACTCAAGACATACATACCATGACCAAGAAAAGTATCCAACCCCTTTTTTGGGACAGGTCTTGCTAAGTTGGACTTAAACTTGGATCTTCTTGCCTCAACGGCCCACAGTGTTGGAATTATATGCACATATTACCACCATGCCCCAGCTTGCTCTTAACGTTGGAACTCCCTGACCCGTAGAAAGTCTGCTGCCCACTTACTGTGGCCAACCTGGTGGCCTGGGTCAGGGCTCCAAAGTGCAGTGAGCTGGAGCTTCCTGGCTGCACACTTCTGTCCCCACCCCTCACTGGCCAGACAGCAAAGCCTCTTCTGTCAAGTACACCAACATGTATGTAATGGGAAGACCAGAAAGAAAACAGGGAGAAAAAGGAATAGAAAGGCTATTTGAAGAAAGTAATATCAGAAAACTTTACCGACTTGATGAAAAACACTAATCTATGTATCCATAAAATTCAACGAACTCCAAGTAGGGTAAATTAAAAAAAGTTAGACACCTTCAACACAGCCTGTTCAAACTGTCAAAGAATATCGGTGGAGTACACATAAAACGGAGTCCTTCAGATGTAATGAAAGCACATTACGAAGTAACGTGAATCTACACCAAGAAAAAAGGTCACTGCAAAAGGTAACCATATAGTGACTATAAAGACAATATAAATGTATGCTTTGTTTCGAGCTTCTTTTCTATCTCATCTGACTTAAAAGACAATTGCATAAAGTGGTCACTGCAAAGCTGTACTGAATGAATAAAGGCACAATCTGCATCCATAACAGCAAAAAGGGAAAGGAAGGAAATGGAGATACACTGGAACAAAGTTCTTATTTATTATTGAAAATAAGTTGATAGGAACACAAATCAGATTTTTGTAAGAGTAATGGGGTCAGTGTAATCCCTAGAGCAATTACTAAGAAAATAAAACAGAAAAGAAAATAAGAAGGGACTCAATATGGTACAATAAAACAAATCAAAATGAATGAAAGTATTAATGGAAATAAATATTGAGCAAAAAGATGACTTAAAGGAAAACTATTAAGTGGCAAAACTGTTTCTATGTTACTAACTACTTTGGTTGTAAATGGATTAAATTTTCCAAAGAGTAGCAGAATAAAAAAAGAAAATTCAGACAAGGTCTCGCTATGTAGCTCAAGATGGCCTTAAACTCACAATATAACCTAGCCAGGCTGGCCTCAAACTCACAGCAATCTTCCTGTGTCAGCCTCTAGAGCGATGAGATTACACACATGAGACATCACATCTGGCTGACAGAATGAATTTATAAAATGACCTAACTATAACTTCTAAAAAGATAAAACATTTGAGATTCAAAGCTTCTAATATGTCATGAAAGTAAAATGATGAGAAAAGACATTACACATATGGAAATCAAAAGGGAATGGAAAAAGCCCCCACTGAATGACCAACATCACACAAACCTCAAAATGAACCATTTTACTAAAGATGAAGGACATTTTATAATGCTACACAGATTAATCCATAAAGACACATCAACTAGCAACACTGTGTACTTAATAATACATCTCCAAGATACATGAACTGAAAGTTGACCGAATTGAAGAAATGGTCACTTCAGTAAAAGTTGGAGGCATCAATTTCAGTAATGGGTAAGACAACTAGACCAAAGATCTACAAGGAAATAGAAGACTCAACACTAAAACTAGACTTACGGACACCCCTTGTATACTCTGGCCAGCAGCAGCAGAATACCCACTTTCCCCAACTCTCTTGGGCCACTCTCTAGGACAGAGTGCATGTCAGAGCACAAGATAGGTCTCAATACATTTCAAAGGACTAAAATAACATTAGAAAAAAAAATCACAAACTGCAGAAATTAAATAGAATATTCCTGAATAACCAATGGGTCAATGAAAAAAAAATACTAAAAAACACAGACATAAATGAAAACAGTAACACAACACACCAAAACTAATAAGAACGAAAAAAAGGGGTATTACTACCACATTTACAAAAATGTACAGGATTATAAATTATGGTAAATGTTGTATGGCAACAAACTAAATAAACTGCTTGAAGTGGAGAAACTTCCAGAGACATAAACCATCAAACTGACATGAGAAACAGAAAATTTGAAAAGATGTACAAAAAGTAAAGAGACTTAATCAGGGACTAAAAACTCAGGAAGAAGCTGTGGTAGTTGATACATTGTGTCAACTTGAGGAAGCTTGGCTGGATCTGCTCTGCCAGTTAGGTGTTATGGGGGCCCCATCCTGTAGGATGCGGAGGGCCTGCCCTGAGACATGATTGGCCCCATCCTGGGGTGTGATTGGTTCCACCCTAGGGCCAGATGGGCCACCCCAGAGTGACTCAGCACAAAAAGTATATAAAAAGGAGTTGGAGAAGACTTTGTGTGGCCATGCCCTGCCCACTCGCTTCCTTGGAGAAGTTCCCATCTTTGGAGGAGCTTGATGTTTGCATCCATGCCACTTCAGAGAAGCTCGGATCTTCACAGTGGACCGCCAAGAACTACTGTTGTTTGCCTTGGAGCCAGTGGAGTATGAACTGAAACCCCCACAAACTGTGAGCTAAATAAACCTTTCCTTCCTTCATTTTGAGTGTCAGGTATTTGTTCCAGCAATGAGTAAAAAGTAACTAAGACAGAAGCTCAAGAACTGGGCTAGAGAGATAGCTTAGCAGACTAAGTGCCGGGTTAAGCAAGCACAGGGATGGAGGTTCAACCCCACGCACTACATGTTGCACTCTGAAGGCACACTGAGCCCCCCACCAAGATTGGGCATAGTGACACACAGCTGTAATCCCATTACTGGGGAGGCTGAAAAACAGGAGGATCTCTATGAGTCTGAGCTATGTAGTGACACCCTCTCCCAAATACATTAAAAAAGAAGAGGGTAACAATAATCTTCAAAAACTTTGAAAAAATTAAAAAGGTCCAGGCATAGTGACACACACCTATAATCCCAGTCCTGTGGAAGCTGAAGCAGGAGGATAATTGCAAGTTCAAGACGAGCATGGGCTACAAAAGTGAGCTCAAGCCCAGCCTAAACTACACTGCAAGACCCTGCCTCAAATGCGCATGTGTGTGTGCACATGCACATACATACACGAAAGAAATTGACAAGAAACTCTTTAAAACTTTGTCTATGAGCTCAGCATTAGTGTGATCTTAAAACCAGAGGGGAAAAAAAATCACAAGAAACTAGAAATTGCTCATGAATAGAGACACAAAATCTCCCACAAAGTGC
>PVKN010007474.1:0-26621 GCA_004027915.1 Capromys pilorides | reverse complement strand
AAGTGATGCCAGTGTGGTGGCTTTACGGGGCCCATGCTATGAATCCTTAGCATAACACGATGTGGACATGGGCATGGCATTCTCAGCCTTGCCAAAGGCAGGGGAGAGGCTCTTGAATCTAACTTAAGAGTAGGAAGCATTGCTTTACTATCATCCTTACATAGAAAGGAAGAGCAAGGGCAGCTTGATCAAATATTTCATGGAGACACTGGGCTGAGAAACCACAGTGCAAACTGCAATCAGAATAGAAAGACTAATGCATGGCGGGGAGGGGGGGGGAATCAGGGCCTTAGAGAAGGCACAGGCCCACACACGGGTTCCTCACTCGAGAACAACAAACCCGTTCTTAATCCACTTCTGCTTCCAGAGGACCAGAAAAAGCATGGCTGTCAGAATTCCTAATCTTACATGACCCAGGAAAAGTTATTCAAGGAAAGAAATCCAAGAGCTGAGGGGAGCCAGGAAATACGTACAGCATGTCCGCGCAGTTGTCTGGCTTGTCCAGAAGGCCGCCCTCCATGACGAAGCGCAGAACTTGTTCATTGGACAAGCCCTGGTACGGCTGCTCAGCCAGCGTGGCGATCTCCCAAAGGACAACCCCGAAGGACCTACGGCGAGAAGACAAGATCAGCATCTCTGAAAGGGAGGGGCGTGACACTCCTTCCACTCCTTCCCCCGGCACTTCTTCACCCCTGAGCACTGAGAAACTGTCCTCGCTGCCATGACCGTGCCCGATAGAGGGCAGGCCAGGTGCTGGGCTAAGAGCGGTGTCTATCCTCTGTCGCCACTAATGTTCCCTGCACAATCACAGCAGTTCTGGTGGCAGAGCAGAGGAAGCTGCCACTGGCAGAGATTTCAGTGGCCCCTAAGTGGCTAAGAAGCACCTGATCTAGGTCATGCATATTCAGGGCCAGATAGCGCCATTTACAGTAGACTGGTTGGTGTCTCCCAAATTTGCCTCAGTCCAAGAAATACAACGTGAAAGACCCCTAATCCCACTCCACCCCAGCCCGGATGCTACTTTGGGATAGTGAAAGAGCTTAATGAACTCCTGGCTGATTCTTCTCATCAGATAGTTTGGAAGCCTCTATCCCCAAGTGATCCTCAACACTCACAGCAGGAAAGTCACCCAGAAAACCTACTGAGAACAGGTTGATGCCTGGGGCCCCACAGCAGCTCTGATTTGATGCATGTGGACAGAGGCCCAGGTCTGGGCATATTTATAGGCTCTACAAGGATCCTGAAGTACATTCAGACCATGAGAAAAGAAAGCCCCTGCCTCAGAGAGCTCAGAAGCCTAAAGGCCTGTCACAGGCGTGCAGCCCAGCGTGGGCTACCCTGGCCATAGGGCCTCCTACTGACAGAATCCTTTCCCACAGAAGCTGGCTAAGGTATAAACTCAGCAGGCGGGACTAGGAGCCATTCTGGCAGGCATGACGTTTTTGTCTGTGAGTTCAGAAGAGAAAATTGAAACAGATAAATAGAAACTTTAGATAGCTCATACAAAAAACAAAAAAACATCATGTTATAATCTGCAAAATAAATGTACCTCCCACAGCGAATCCCACCCTTGACAAATCCTCTCTGGCCTATCTTCCTTCACACTAGCCAGCTCGCAAGGCTGCTGATGGGCTCTGCCCCAGGCACAGGGTGTAGGCCAAGCCCCACGGAAAAACAGGCAGGGTATTTCCCGATGCAAGCTCTGTGGATCCAGGCCTCGTGGCGGGGCTGGGTGGGGGGAGCTGGAGTGCTCTGATGCTGTATTGGAATGTTCTGTTGGCTGCCTTTATTCCTCTCCATGAACAATAAGGTTTTTGTACAGACTGATACTAAAAGCAGATGCTAGACCGAAATAGGATCTTAGCAATCAGAGGACTGATCAACCCGTGGTCTTTTCTAACTGCCGGTGCCCAAGAAGTAGCCTTCATGCTGCTTAAGAGACCCAGAAAAGCCAAAAATCCAGAGAACGGAGCATGGACTGAAAAGACACGGGCCGCCGTGGAGGGTTTTCTGTCAGCTCTTCGGGGCTCATGCCCGGGCCACGCTTTGGCCCAACCCTGCACCCATACCCTCACCCCCATGAAAAAGGCTGAGCTTGCTGTCTTTGCCAACTGCAGGTGGCCTGAGACTGATCCGACGACTCGGTTGCCACTTCTCCTGCCTCCCCCTGTTCTCTCCTGCTGTGTTTTAGGGAGCCAGGTCTCTGTGGCCAGCTTCCACCTGGACCCTGACACCTACAGAGCTCTACTCCAAGTTCCCAGCTCCTTGGCTCCACAGCTGTCCTGAGCAGAATCTCCTTGACCTGTTTTTCAGCCTCCACTGATGCTATTGGCCCCCACAAGCTCCCACCACAGCTTGCCAAGTGGACTCAGGACCGTCCAGCAGTCTGGCCCCAACATTTACTTACTGAGCGGCTCTCTGGGCTCAGCCTAGCACACCCTTCGTTTTTGGCTTCAGCACTGTACGCAGGGCAACCCTGCATCTAATGTTAATGTAAAGCACCTACACCAAAGCTCCAGGACACACTCTTAGTCCCAATTCCTGGCACAGCCTGCTGAATCAGTCCTGAATCCGTAATAGAGTCTGAGGGCTTATGCAATCTCTCAGCCTAACTCCCTCAAAAGCCCCATCATTCTCATCTGCAAAAATCCCTGCCGTTCACAAAAAACTACCCTGAGCATACCCACTTCCTAGAGGGGTGGCAATTCCTACTTTATCTGTCTCCAGAATTTCTTCTTGTCTATAAAGACTTCTGTGACCCCCAATGTGCCAGGTTACTTCTTACTCCCAAGACTTTATCCTTGGAGGACAGGGATGGTGTTTCTTGTCATTCTTGCTGCTTTTATTCTGAGGTCCTCATAATCATAAGCACACACATGAAATAAGGCAGGAGACAACACAGCTGGCTGGTGCTTGTCATATCTTACTGCAAAAGCTCTTCTCTAAGCAACTCTCAGTCCGTATCACCTGCCACTAAGAGATACTTCGTGCTCCAGTCTGTGGTCACCCTTCTAGGGCTGTCCCAGGTGACAAATGAGTCCTGTTAAACGTCTTTCTTTGCTCCAACGTACAGGGGCTGTGCCGTCTTTACTCAACACCAGCCATCACAGGAGTCATATGAACACCTGTCAAGGTACCACAGTGGAGCTTGGAGGGTGGACAGCAAACAAAGGCCCGTGACCAAGGCCACACAAACCAGCCAGAAGCAACAGCCATGTGCTTTTCAAAGCAGGCATGCGACTACGGGTGCTGCTGTCGGGGCCTTCACATAGTAAGTCTTGTACTTTGTGTACACAGACATCATCTCTGAGCAGCAGAGAAATGTGTCTGTGCAAATTTTCTCAGAACGACGATCACGCTGTCTTCACAGGTGACAGACCCTGGGTGTGTGGCTGAGGCTGGCGTTCAGTATCTGTACCACCCCACATGAGGAAGGCAGCGTGTCAATGTCCCAGGTTGCAATAAACTCACACCCTGTCTCAGTTACTCTTCTCTCGTTGCTGGGACGGAGATCCGACACCCAAAATGAAGGAAGGAAAGGATTATTTAGCTCACAGTTACTGGAGGTTTCAGTCCATATTCAGCTGGCTCCAAGGCAGAGTGGCACATGGCAGAGGGCAAGCTTTCATGGCGGCGGGCAAGGAGTGCAGGGCAAAGGTAGCAGCTCAAGCAGCTCACTTCTCTTCCTCACAGTGAAATGCAAATCACCTGCCCCAGGGGAGATGCAGCACCCACACCCACAATAATCAATTACAAAGTCCAGAGGCCACCCCATGACTGCAGGAGGCTTTGCGGGGACAACTAGACACAAACTGTAACATACCCCTAGACAGGTTCTCATTTCCCAAGGATGGAAATTAGCCACTGAATAAGCAAACAGCCTTGGATATTCATGGCTGTGTGGAAACTCTCTTAGTAAGCCAAGTAACAGAGGCTGCTTAGAGGGTGACCAAGAGAGGTGGGATTCCACTTCCTCCTATCTTGAAGGGTCTGCTCCATGCCAAGGGGCACACTGTGTCCTCTGATCCCCAGGGCCATCTGAGAGGGGTGTGAGAGGAGCAGCCAAAGCATCCAAGGGCCTAGGAACAAAGTGTCAGGCGACAGCAGGAACCTGGGTATTTTGACAGCTCCACCACTTGTCTGTTGGGGAATGAGCAAGGTGCGAGGTTGTGTGGGAGCCTGTGTCAGGAAGACGGAAACACAGCTTCGAGCATAGACCCCATGGCAGGGCGGCGGCTCGGCAAAGCTCTGCCCCGGCCTGATCCTGATCTCAGGTGCCTCCTGGCCTCAGATACTTGGGTCTCTTACAAAGTCAAAGGAAAACCTATGTTTTTTTCTCTCTGGATTTTCAATATGGAGGAATGATTATTTTGGGCTGGTGAACACAATCAGAAATGCTTTCACATCACCTTGGGGGCAGCTCCAGGTTAGAGCCCAAGGTTGCACACGAAAGCTATAGATTTCAATCATCCTCAAAGGCTGGGATCAAAAACAAAACAAAGCCAAACCAGCAAAAGGCTTGGGCACAGCGCCACAAGACCGTGATCCCAACATTCTGGGAGGCCGCGGCAGGAGGATTGGAGCCCAACCTGGGCCATCTGGTGAGGACCGTCTCAAAATTTTTAAAAAGTGTTGGGAATATAGGTTACAAAGTCCCTGGGCTACTTCCCTAGTCACACACACACACACACACACAGAGCAAAAGCACTACCTCTGCCTGGACAGCTAACGCAATGATCCAAGTGCCTACTCTCCTGCATACTTTTCCTTATCGGTTCATTATGGTCATGCAGCCACAGGGAAGGGAAGGAGCACAGGACACCCTACTGCCGCTCCAGCAATGGTGGACAACCAGAATCTGCAGAACCAGCCTGTGAGATGTTAGCAACTCCAGCTTTATCTTCCCGCCCAGCCTGTTTGCTCATCCTGTAAGCTGACCTTAGGGCTCCTGGAGGCACAGGGTTTGAAACGGTGGTGGTGAACCTATGGCACATGTGCCACCAGGGCTGTCTGTGATCACTGAAAGCTCTAAAAGGTTCACCAGCCTGGCCTAGAATATTGGACGGATACTAGTACACACGTATGTCCTTTCTGACACCTCAGTCTAAAATCGGTGCAGAGCATTCTGGTTTGAAAACAGATCAGAACAGATCCAATCCTCGGGCTCCACGAGTGACTGCGCTTTGCTGGGTCATGTTCAAATGCTATTTCCAATTTGCACCTGTCTCCAAAATCAGATTCAAGGCCCTTGACTGTGAAAGGCTCAGAAGGCAAAAAATGACGTTGGTCACTACTGAAATAGTTCCTCGATGCGGTCATCCGGAGAGCTGGAGTAAACAACTACCTTTTCTGTAACACAAGAGCAACGGGATCTCCTGAGACGAAAGCCAAGATGCTTGCTGACATTCTAGAAGGTGAATGTGCCAGGGCTTTTGCCTGCCAGCAGCCTCCGTTGTATTTCAGACCTGACTGCCTCTGCACAGGTTTCCAAGAAACTGCAGTAAACAACCCCACAGGAAAGTCTTTGCACCGTGGCTGGCTGAGGAGCTTCCTTAGACACCGTTGTTACTAAGGGAGGCATTTGCTTTGCATTCCCATTCCATCCTCATGGAATGCCCACCGAGAGCACACAGACAGCAGGTGGGACCAACAGGAAACAATCAAGGCCCATGTAACTTTGCATCAACACAAAGCACTGTCTGCAACACAAAGGCTGAAGAAGCAAGGCCAGCATGCAAGTGCACAGTGCTGATTTACTGGGAAGGAGGAAGACAGTGCTGGCCAGCAGGGCAGAAGCAGAGAGAAGGGCAGGCTCTTGCACGTCCTTCAGCTCCCAAGAGCAGAGCTGGTATCTGCTCAAGAACCAAGAGATACTGGTCCCACCGATTCCTTGGAATTTCACAAGTACCCTTGGTCCTCAGCTAGCCTGTGGACCACAGGGACACCTTAAAGAAGGAGTGGGGCTCCTGCATTGCTGGGTAACAATGAGTAGAGATAATGGGGAGAGAGAGAGAGAGAGTCCCCAAGCCAGACCCAGCCACGCGAGCCCAAGGCTAGAGGGGCCTGAGCTGCTTTCGCAGTAGAAGACGCTCCTACCAGACATCCGAATGAGTGGTGAACACTCCATCCTTGAGGGACTCGGGAGACATCCAGCGGACAGGAAGCAGCCCTTTCCCTCCTTTCCGGTAGTAGTCTGTCTCATAGATATCTCGAGTCATCCCAAAATCTGAAAGGTACAGAGAAGGTTTGCAATTATACCCACTGTCGGGGCAGCTCTGGGGCAAAGGTTGTACTTGATGCTGCCACCACAGAGCCCTTGACCAACTCCATGTTCAAGGTGAGACACAAGCTTGCTTCATGTTGGGGAGGTCAGTGTTAGAGTCTGCGGCTTAGAAGGCCGAAACATGCGACACATTTGTCACATGACTTGCGAACAGCAAGAGATCTCTGCTTTCAATACGTTTGTCATCTGGTTCCTTCAAAGAGCTAATTCTCTTCTGGCATTAAAAACGTAAGGTGGTCTACCTATTAGTGAGGCACATGATTGTCAAGGTGGTAAGTACTACGTGGACAAGCATCAGTGTCATGTGGTTCTAAATCAAAGCTGAGCATGGTGGGGCGCGCCTGCAATCCCAGCTACGTTGGACCCTGAGGGAGGAGGACTGCGAGGTGGAGGGCACCTTAGCGAGGCCCTGTCGCAAGATAAAACGTGGGCAAGAAGTCCAGCAGCACAGCCCTCGTCTAGCATGCACAAAGCCCTGGCCTAATCCTCGGTGCTTCCGAAAGAATCAGACCAAAATCACAACAAGCAACCTCATCGAGTTAACAAGAAACTAGGCTCTCATCTACTCGGCGGCCTGGCCCTCCGCCAGGGAAAAGCCAGAAATTGCACTGCTTAATAACATGGGAAAATACCCCGAGTAACAAAGGTGAGAAGGGACAACACTAAGGTGCTAAGAGATGGTACTGACGAGAGCCCTGGAGCTGCTCCCCGACACCAGTCTGCAACATAATATCCCACTCACTCGCGAACATTTCTTCCATTTTCAGTGTCTCTAGAAGATGTCACATAATTAGGTTTGATGGCAGGCTTGCTTTATAATCCTAAATTATAGCCTCTTTGTCAAATTCGATTTTCCTCTCCATCACAAACCTTTCTTCACAGGACTCTTGAGTTTTCCCTCCTGGGAGAAAGGGCTGCTCTGTCTTTGACAATGCCCATGTGTGTCTCCTAACTCCTCCACAAACAGGTGAGGCCACAGATCAAACGCAAAGCAGCACTGTGCTTGGACAGAAACCAGCACTCAGGATGCTAAGGGCTATCAAGTTGCCTCCAGGGAAATCACCTTGGGATTGCAACTCCTGAGATGCTGGGCACCAGGAAAGCACGGCTGCACTCCTGTGAAGTGCAGGAACGAAGCCCTAATGTCTCACCTCTGAATAACCCTGTGATCCGCAAGTGAGAGAGGATTTGCCTCAATGGTTAAAAACTAGAAAAGAAGAAGTTCCAGAAAAAAAAAAAAAACCAAACAAACAAACAAAAAACTCTCTTCTTCTTAGACATGCACAAACTGTATTTCTAGGAAGAAAAACCAGCATTATAAAGAAAGCATCCCTATAAACAGATACCATCTTTGCTGATATGGATTAAAAATGGTAAGTGGTATCTCATTCCAACAATAGCCATGGGGAATAAGAGACAAGCTTTAGCATAGTGCCCCTGTGCACCACGAAGGGTGGGGCAGGGGCAGGGTGGGGATGGGACGGGGGCTCACGCTTGCTGACACCTGCCCCATGTGTGCATGGGCTTGCTTCCTTCTCACACTCTCCTGGGGTTTGTCCTGCATTTCTGAAGTGGAGAAACTGGCTCACAGGAGAAAGGACCCCTGCGCTCATCTGTTCCTCCATGGAAGCATGACTGGGACTGAAGCTAGTCCTACGGGCCACTCTCCCTTGCGCTGAGGGAGGCTACAACAAGAATCTCCACAGGGAAGTGGGGAAGAAGGGAAAGGGGTGGAAAGCAAGCCCAAGTGCTAAGAAGACTGGCTTTTTCCTGCGGGTTCTGGGGCAGGACAGCTGCTTGGCCCCCTCAGCCTCTCTGAGGTGTTGGCTACTGTGAAGGGCTTGCCCTAGGAACATGCCGGGAGTGCTAGGTTAGTAACCACTCCTGTGTCTCCATTCTAGGACACAGATGTACCCCAAAGCCTCCTGCACCTACATGTAATGCAAAAGAAAGATGCTCCCCTTGCTTAGGAACTGCTCGAGGCAGGTACCTGTAGCTCACTAAGGGCCAAAACATTTCACTTTAAAAAAAATCACTGATAAAGGGAATAAAAGTATCGCTAAAGGCAGGAGAACACTTTCAGGGCAAGGGGTTCAAGAGCCAGACAAAGAAATCAACTGGAAGTAGCTGCCTTTGCATGCTAAGTCTCCTCTATAGTTTCTTGTAGCATGTCCCTGAAATATTATCCTATCTTAGTGGGAAGATAAAAGCAGGTGGTTTCTTCAGCAATCCCAACACTGTATGTGTTTTTGTTGGGTAGATTAAAGGCAAAAACAACAACTGCAAGGCTGCAGATAGTTTCTAAGCAGCAATCAGAAACGCTCAGTCTAACTCTATTTACGATGCTGTAGTAGCTGGTGGCAACACGGCGTCTAACCGGTCGCCTTGCCAGGTAAGATCAACAGCCCTGGGTGGGAAACTCACTAAGCATGCTCTTCCTTCCGTATGGGGCTCCCATGTCTGCCCTTTTTTTGGCAGGACCAGGGTTTGAACTCATGACCTTGCCCTTGCCAGGCAGGCACTTGTGTCATGGAGCTATCTCCCCGGCCCCCCATGTCTGTCCTTGTCACAGGTCCTGCTCTGTGATAAGCTTCACTGTCAGAGCATTTCATGTCTTAAGAAACCCTGGGGAGCTCTGTGGGGGAGTATTCCTTGCACATGCTAAGAACCGCAGAAGGCTGGATGGTGACTTCTTCTCAAGCCAAACCCAGTGGAGGACACTGTCTCAATAATTTCTGTAAACGAAGCTAAGCAGTGTCGCACCTGGGTGGCCTCAGGGCCAAGGCCACTACCTGGACTGCTGTGTACGTGCACTCCATGTAAACGTGTGACTGACCAGCAACCAGAGACAATCACATTGATTTCAGGTCTCTATATGCAAGAGACACGCTGGGAAACCACTCCAGCAGCACCTGAATGCTCGCGAGGTCCCCAAGTGCCTGTAGGTTGAGCTCTGGTGTAAGCGAGGACATACCGCCAATTTTGACTGTGAAATCCTCTGCCACCATGCAATTCCGGGCAGCAAGGTCTCTGTGGACAAATTTGTTGGCGTTGAGGTATGCCATGCCATCTGCAATCTCTCCGGCCATCTGGATCATCTTGCTGAGACTTGGAGGTGCTGGGACTGGGTTGTTCTGTTGGAGATTTAAAAAGCAAAGATCACAAGGGAAATGTTAGGCCTTTTCTCACCTTGAGTTCCTTAGGGTTGACAAATCCATCTTTATTCAGCCTGCCTGAGCACCACAGGTCACTTTGCTAAGAAACCTGGCTCTGCTCACAAGGAATGCATTACGGTGGAGACTACAGCTTCTATTGGCCTCTACTTGGTGGCAAAGTTGTGTTGCATCACCCAGGGTGACGCCAACAGAGATGACTGGGGTCTAGCATTCTCTACTCTGGAGAGGGTAAATAATTCAAACGTTTTTTTTTTCTTTCCGTACTTAGGACAGAGTCTACAGGGTCTCATTACATAGCTTGGACTAGCAGTGATTCTCCTGTTTAGAGCCTCCCAAGTGTTGGGATTATAGGGGCGTGCCACTATGCCCAGTCTCCATCACTGTCTCCGAGTACTCTGGAGGCAGGGCCGGCATGGGAGGCCAAGGATCAAACCCCAGCCGACATACTCCCTAAGACAGCTCTAGTCCACTCAGGTATCAGGCCAGCCTTTTAAACATTTAAAAAAAAAAAAATTAAAAACTCTTAAAAGAAACAAACCAATTGTTGATATTAGGGGCGCTCAGGCATGCAGATCCTTATTAGTCCTTGTTTTCTCTACATTTCCTACTCAAAGTGGAGGTAAAGGATGACAAGCAGGTTGCAGGGGCTGTGTGCAGCTATTCAAACACGCATGCTAAATGGCCCCTGCATGCTGGAATTCCCAGGTAAGCACCCTCGGGAACTATTTAATCTTCTCTTGCTCCTTCTGCTGTCTCCTAATGTACACAGGTTCCCGGGAGCAATTTGTTTACCCGGGATCAATGTTTTCCATGGGCACTGAGGACGCCCGAAGCCCCTCTGAGGCTCACTGAAGGGAGCAGCTCAGAGCAAGGTCCAGGATCACGGCCAAGCATGCTGTGCTCGCTGGCTTTGGAACAGAGAGTAAGCCCTAAATGATAGCAAAGCCACATCGGAAAAAGATTTACATACCATATGGGCCCAACACTCTCTATTCCAGAAAGGAAGGCCAAGACCAAACAGGACCTCATCATCCAGATGCTCACCAGCTTTTGTTAGTAGCCACGTCACAGATTTTCTCATGGATTTCCTGCCTGCTAAGTGCTTCATACATCGCTGCAGACCAGCTACTCTGACAGCGCCTTCCTAGCACCTTCCCAGCTCAGGTTCAGAGCATGGGAAGAACATGCCAATGACTGGGGGCCAGACCGCCAGGACTCTGCCACGGGTTCTTCACAGACCCACCGCTGGAAGGACAACGTGGGAGCTGGCCTGTAACCAGGGTGCAGTGGTGGCTGTTTCCTGCTCACCGAGGGGCTAAGATTCCACTGTAAGCCAGCAGCTAGAAGCAGCCCAACACCCTGTGAGCACTGCTGGGTTGGTTCTTCTCGTCCCATGACTCACGCTGCCGACTTCCAAAGAGGCTATCAAGGCCACCTCCAGTGACTTACAGCACCCATCCCTGGGTCGGCTGGGGAAGCAATACCATGGCCACGGGGGGCACTAAAGTCACTAATGCCTTTCACGTAGAATTTTTAGATGTGACTTTTCCCCTAGAGTTCAACATACCTTTTACCACATTCAGGGCTTTGAATATCCACAGTAAAGTAGGAAAAATGATGGGGAAGTGTAAAGTTTAAGCTCACAACAGCTCAAGCACTAGAGCATGAAATACAGGCGCTTACTAGGAAGTTGTGAACAGAAGCAACAAAGGGAACTTCATCTTAAGTGGTGAGAGAGAGGGCCAATATTTTGTCCACTTAGGGTTTTACACTGCTATTCTTTCACTCACTCTAAGAGAGCAGAAATCTTTGATCTGGGTAGAGCTCCACAAGTCACGCATACAGGCACATGCACACCAACAAGCAACATCGGCAAATCTTAGCTGAAGCGAGGCACACAGGCCACAGCGCAACTGCAAGATAGACACGTTTATTTTTTACACTTGATGTA
This sequence comes from Capromys pilorides, assembly GCA_004027915.1. NCBI lineage: Eukaryota > Metazoa > Chordata > Mammalia > Rodentia > Capromyidae > Capromys > Capromys pilorides. The sequence goes on along the minus strand of PVKN010007474.1, from coordinate 15,211 downwards.
AATGAGAAACATTTAAATCTGACAAACCTATAGGTGAATTTTAAGGGTGAGAAGGACTGCATCTTGTCCATACCACTGCGCATGAGGCTCCGAGGCCCGGGAACCTCGTGGCTGCGGGAGGCGCATGGGGCCACGGCAGAGCAGCACTAGGATTTCCATGTTCTGATTTTTTTTTTAAATTCCGTGCCTGAACTGGGGATGCAGGGGACAAGTGCTTCCCCGTGGGGCAGCTGATAAGCTCTGCCACATTTCTGTTCATTAGTTTAATCAAGCCTTTCTCCTTTGTGGTGGCTAGAGGAACTCAAAGTAGAGCTAAAAGCTTAGAGAACTAGAAGCAGTAGGGTACAGGGGACCACAGCAGGAGCAGATGGGCGAGGAGAGCCACATGAGCTAGGACTCAGCAGGGGAAACGGTGGGCCGCAGAGGCACGGTGCGGGGGAGGGCACTTCGGTCACCAAGGCACAGAGGCGCCATGTGTACGGGGCCTGCGGAATGTTGTGTCCATGTCACAAGGACTAACATCCGCCTGTCTTTGAGAAGTCCTCTACCAAAAGAGACCGACAGCCAAGCATGGACGCAAGAAGGAACCCTTGCGGCTGAAAAGCACACTGGCCTAAAGCCCACGGTTTTCCCACAGGTAGGTTCTGAAGGAAAGGGAGCAGGCAGGGTGACAGAGTCGGTGAGAACCAAAACTGACCTCCACTTCCGGCCTCAGAGACCTGAGATAGCTCTTGAGATCCCCTCGCGTCATCAGTTCCATGATGACCAGGGTAGGCTGGCCCTGGGACACCACGCCCAGCAACCGAACCTGGGAGGAGGCAAAGAGAAAAGGGCTCAGCTGGAGGGGGCCAGCCTATTACTTGGACCTGTATTTGTAGTGTGGGGACCAAGACAGGCATGGCTCCACCCACCAGGCCTGCAGGCCACAGCGTGGTCATGGGCAGCACTCTAGAAGGCAGCGGGTGAGACACCAGACCCACAGGTGCGGCCACAGACACATCCGTGGAGCTCTGGGGAGCCCTTCTGCCTGAGCCAGGTCTCGCCTGTTCAGGGCCCTTCTCTCACCACATGGTGACAGTTGAACTCCTTCATCACGGAAGCCTCATTGAGAAACTCGATTCTCTCACGCATGCTTGCCGCCTCATTCACGGTCTTGATGGCTACACGAGTCTCAGGCTCATCTTTCACCACGCCTTTGGCCACCCCTTCGTAGACCATCCCAAAGGAGCCTTGCCCCAGCTCCCGGTTCATGGTGATCTTCTCTCGAGCCACCTCCCACTCATCGGGAACGTACACTGAAAGAGAAAGCAGGGTTGAGATGGGGCAGAGAAAGCGCAGGGAGCTTTTGGGGGGACTCCCATACAAGGTGCCACGAGGAGAGCAAAAAACACCAGGAGACAATGTCGGGGCTTGCTCCAAAGTGCGCCCACAGGTTAAGGATTTGAGTAAGACTGCATCAGTCTTACTTAGTCCAAATCTTCAAGGAGTCCAAGATAATTTATGGATACTCACAGCACATCAGAGAGGGAAGGAAAAACAAAACCCAGCATAGGTCAGGAAACTGTGGTTGCTTTTCTATTCAATTTTCAAAAAGTAAATTAATTTGCTTACTAGCAATTTAATACCTTACATAGCAACAGGAGATAGAAAAACCAAATGAGATGGTCAAATAGAAATCGAGGTTTGGATTTTGCTCATCTTAATCCATGGATTAAAATGAAACTCATAAAAAGAGAGCAGCAGCAGCAGCAGAAGGAAGAGTTTTTATCCAGATGAGGAAAGGTCAGAGGTGTGTGACAGGTGGTGAGGTACCACATCTGTGGTGAGCAGACCCGGTACAGATGCAGCTCAGCCCTGAGTACCTGAATGTGGCTAGTCTGGCTGGGATGTGCTCTAAGTGTCTTCTAAGTGAAAAATATACACAGGACTGAAGAGCTCGAATAAAGGTATCTTTGTCCAGTAAGTTTTCTACTTATTCCATATTAAATTCGTTTTTGTATATTTGGGGCTAAACAGTGCCCTGGACATCTAGTGAGATACAAAGTGAGTAAGCCCCAGCACTGAGGAGGACTGGCAGTGTCTGCAGGACCCTGGCCTACACACTGTGGCGCATGGTGGACAGACCTGGGCCTGGGCACAGTGACTACGGAGCCTAAACATGATGTTTGCTCCAGCTTCTGCTTCTGGATAGGTTTGATCTGGTGTTTGAAAATAATCAAGGAACTCTAGATCAGAAAGATGGAAGAAAAGAGAGAAGGAAAGAAAAGGGGAAGAATGAAAGAAGGCAAAAAGAAAGAGAGGCTCCAACCGGCAGCTCTAGAGGGCAGGGTCAAAGTTAGTCATCTTATCTATAAGATCTGTAGGAAATTTCAATTCGGACCACAACCTCCTTGCGCTGTGTGCTAAGGCGGTGCTACAGAGGGCCACAGACTGTGAACACTGTTTGGCAGGCTGCAGCAGCTGGTCCTGGCTTGGAATTGGGGGCCCAGGAAGCGGGAGGGGGGCGGCCTGAGCTGGCCTCCTGCTTGCAGAGCCGACCACGGGCCTGTGGCTGGCACACCACTAGTGCATTCCAATCTCCCGTCTCCAGTGCTGACCTCCAAGTGCTGTCTTCAAGGAAAGATGTTTAATACAAATCAGGTCTAGGAGACAGCGCCAGTCTGGACCTTGAGGAGTGTCTGATGTGGCTGATGGAAGCTTGAATACATTGTGTATTACATTGCATTCATGTGCTTAGGTATTTCGCAGATGGAACTCTGTCCCGTAGGGCTTGGGCAGATCATGTCCCCGAAAAAGCCGGAACTTGCTTAGGAGAACACACATACAAGGAGCCAGGACTACGGCTGCTCAAAATATCCTCAGCAAGGAAGAGTCACTGAAAGAGTCACTGAACCCACCTATCTCAGAGGATCCAGGCTGGTGCTTAATCAAAATTAGCTACACGGTGTGCCACAGAACAAGCCGTGGAAGCCAAGCGTGCCCGTTCTGCATGGCAGGTCCCAGAAGTGCTCCACCCACGGTCCTTTTCTCTAAATTTCCCCCAGCTACTCTGATTTCCCCAGCAGTCCGAAGCTCTAGCAGCCAGCGATGGCTTCCGCATTCGCGCAGTGTTATCAGCACTCTCCTGGAGGGGATTTGCAGGATGCTCTGCGCAGGGGCGAGGCATCGTGCAGCTTAGCTGTGGGGAGGGAGGTCTTCAAGCACCTTTGAACGGCAATGCCATTCTGCTGCCCTCTGAGGAAAATGGCGATGCAGTTCTTGCCTCAAAGCTCAATAAATTAAGTTCACCTGAGGTGAACGGTCCCACCTGTGGGCCTGGGGGGCCGTCAGATTGCTTCTGCTTTGTTCTAAGAAGAACTAGGGCATGTTATGAAAGCGTTGTGGAAGGACCCAGGCTGTGAACGCAAGCCTCCACTCGAGTCTGACTTGCCTCTAGTCATGTTCTCTGGACGCTTCCAGCATATTGTACAGTCAACACCACACGTCAGCAACCTTTGGTCCTTTCTTTTAAAGCAGAGTAGATTCTCTTGTATAATGTCAGACCATCCTTAGATGGTGGAACTAGCCTGTGTCGTCTCTACCAATCCTGCGGTCTGGGAAGACCCCTTAGCCTTACTTGATCTCTCCCTCCCCTTTCTCTTTCTGGTCCGTCCGTCTGTCCGTCTCTCCCTCTCTCCACTCCTAGGCTGCTACTGAGTGTGATCGCACATGCCTGTCACTGCACCTAAGGAGAATCACCTAAGCCCAGGACCTGCAGGTTAGCTTTGGCAACACAGATTTTGTCTCAGAAAATGAAAGGAAAAAAAAGCTATTATTTATACAAGCAGCGCATACTCATCTTCTGTTTTTTGTTTGGCACCATGAGTCTGAACCCGGGGCTTCATGCCTGCCAGACAAGTGTGGTACCATTCCTGGCATTATCTTTCACTTTTATTTTATTCTAAATAAAAACCTCCATAAAAAGTACCAGTGTGTGTATCTTTCTAGAATGTTCTCTGCAGTACAGACACGTACACATGTTCATATATATATGCCTGTTAAGAAGACAAGTTTGTGAGACCTTCCTATAAACAGGAAGAAGTCCTTATTATTCTGCACCTGATTCCCATTCAGAAGAGGCTGTTTTTGATCAGCTTTACTATAAACATAATTCAATTAGAAATGATTAAAGCAACCATAGTAAAGCTATACACATGTATACAAGGCTTTCAAATTACCAAAATATTTTCCTATGTTTTTTCATTTGGTCGGGATAACCGATTAGAAATAATCATGACCATGCCATGGTTTCTGCCCGTGCCCTTGTAGTCAGAACGCAGCACGGGCTTGTCCTAGGCGCGGTTCCGCAGCACACTTGTTCAGCCACTGAATGAGCCAGCTCTGGCCACTCTGTGCGCCAGCTTCCCTGCCAGTCCAGGACCTCACAGCCCCTTTCTACAGGGACTGCACCATCTCTATCTGGTCAACCAGACTCAGAAGGAGAAGGACAGGGGACTGTCCTCTCACCCGACACGCCGCTGCCTCACACTGAGACCTCGGTACTTCCATAGACAGGCTTCAGGAAGCCAAACCACCTGCAGGGTGAGCGGGTTCATAAAGTGCCAGGGTCTTAATTGGGAGAGACTCAACAACAACTCCCTGCAGCCCAGCTTTCTTAAAATGTTTGGAATGGAGTAGAAAGTCAGGAGGAAAAGAAGGGAAACAAACATGTGTACAACCCAGCTCCCAAGCCAAACCTTTCCGGCCGTTTAGTAACGGCCTCTCATTACTTACTACCGAAGGGAATGTGAAGAAGGGAATGAATGTTATGATTCGAGCCAGGAGAGAAGGACAGGAGAATTCCAAGATAACACAAAACAGCGCAGCCATAAATGGCCAGAGGCCCGGAACACCGTGACCCCCAAGCTGAAGCCAGCGGAAGGGGGCTGTTTGTCAGCTGCGGCGGAGCCTAGGACTGGATGCTCGTAACTAGAATGCTTCTTTCATCCTGGCATATGATTTCAAGCAATTAAATACATTTATCACTGTGCCGGCCACACTCATCCCTGAAGCTTGTTTTCCTTGAGGCATCTCATACTGTCCCAGAATTTCTGATAAATTCACTGAGCTGCTCCACATTTGGATTTAAAAAAAAAAAAAAAACCACCACAGGAAGTGTTATTAGATGCCAGCCAAAGGTACCTGAACAGAACACAGACCTCTCCCTCAGCAGCCACAGCCCAGCACTCCCAGGAGACACCCTGCCTACCCGGCCTCCCAGGAGCCTTACCGTCCGCAGCACTGAAGTACTCTGGGTTCACAGAGGCGTACAACACTCCATTCCCGAGCCTGCTGTTATTTCTGTCAAAAATAGAAAAAAAAAAAATAATAATAATAAAAAGAGATCAGGCTGAAAACCCCAAATGCCCATGTACTTCTTTCTGGGTAGGTTTCACCTTTGTTGCATCTGTTTTACTTGCTCTATTTGACAAATGTTTTGAAGACAGAGTTGCCTGCTATGGGGAGCTCCTGCCTGAACTCCTGATTCAGATCTGGGTGGGCCAGCAGACATCTGAGGACATGTTTTTGGCCTCTTTGGTGGCCTCAGATTAGGGCTTTTAAGGAAACATTTGTTTCTTTGCTCTATTGGCTATAATAAGGCTTATTTGATAGGGAGGGCTACATCGGCTCGCTTGGAAAAGCTCTGTCTGAGCCAGAAGCGTCTGCACCAGGACAGCCAGGAAGAGGAAGAGCGCGCTCTGATAAAAATATCGTCATCGCTGCTGTAAAATCATTACAAAATGTTCTCTTTTCCTGTAAGGAATATTTGGCTAGAGAATCACGTTTTTCCAGTCCGCAGTATTTCCTCAAAAAGATGGCCTTCTTTTGGGCTCCGATCACGGAATACCCAGGCCACAAAAACAGTCTGAGCTCGGCCCCGGGGCTCACCTCTTCCTGTGGAAGTACAGCACTATCACCAGCCCTGCCACAATCAACAGGATGGTGACCGGCAGCGCGATGATCAGATAGATGAAGTTTTCATACGTTGCTGCAGGAACAAGAGGAAACATACAGGGTCACCTGTGAACAATCTGCTCATGTCACCTATTTATATTCACTGGGAAGTATGAAAAACAAAACAAAATAACAACAACAACAACAAAAACCCCTGCAAATTCTTTTATCCTGCCCTAGGAATTCCTGCAGGTAAATGGCATTAGAAAGATAGAGCAGATAAGGTGAATTATTGGGAAAAAAAAGGTTAAGTGCAGAGTGAGGTCTATACTTTAAAGTATGGTATATTTTGGTATAACAAGCTCACATGATGGATGGAAAGAAAATAACCCTTAAATGTAGGCTGATCACTCTGAATGGAGCACACATTTGCTGAAATGAAATGAGATTCCTGCAGATCCAGGGCTGTGTTCACTCCTACCTGTTTCATCACTCCAGAGACAACTTTCCACGAGCACCCCTCCCCCAAGGGGTGGTCCCCTTGCCAACGCTGCTCTGTTTTCCACCTGCAAGACTGGCTAAAGTGGAGATCGCAGCACCTGCTGAGGCCCTGGTCACTAGCACCTGTGTGACAGGTGATCAGACACCAGAAATTCAGACCCACGCCCCTGAAAACTGTGCTGTGTGTGGGAACCAGTGCAGTAACAGATGGAGGAAAACACACTATGCACATGGCAGGATGCAGGGAGCGAGGCACAGGACGGAGAGCAGCAAGGGACAATATTCTTGAAGGTAAAGTTCCTGTTGCCTGAGCACTGACGGAGAAAGAAAAATTGGACAGATAGTTTTCCCAGCAGAGGGATGGCTTAGATCTCTAAACCTGGATGATCCTGGAAAGAAGTCAGGGCTGGCAGAGAAGGGACTTTTTTTTCCCAAGCTATGTGGTTTCAATGCCATTCCACGGACTCAAAGGAGTCTGGGAAAGCTTTTGGAGCCGGTGATGATCTGGTCAACTCAGGTAGAGGAGGAACGGCTACACCGGAAGACAGACTGGGAATGCTGGCCACTGCACGTCCAGGAGAGCTGAGTGGGGCGCCATGCCCCTGGGCCTGGTCTGTGTTACTGAGTTCAGACTTCCAGAAGAAATCACTGATACTATTCTATAAACAAGATCACAGAGATGATCCAGCCTTCTGAGGGTCACACAAGTAGCTGGCAGGTCATGGCCCCAGAATGGAAAAGCTCAGCCTCCCCACAGTCTGAACTTATGAAGTTCCCAAGACACAAGCAAGTGGGAAGTCCTGAGCTATAGCAGCTGTGGTGGCGACAGAGAGGTTGGGATCCTGAGCTCCTTAAGAGGCAGAATCCATAGGCTTAGGCTGGAAAGGGAAGTGAATGTATGGGGAGGAGGGCGAGTAAGGAACCACTGAGATTCTGCCTTTGGGGCCTGCAGACTCGGAAGCCACTGAGCTGAGGAGCTGCCTCAGGAGGAGGGAGTTGGTTTGTGCACAAGGAGCTCGAGGTCCTTGGAACTCGCTGGGGACCGGGTGGCATGGATCCCAAGTCACCTGCCACTGACTACCCTGCCACTAGCAACCATCACCCTCTATATTCTCTAGAGACCAGCAAAACAGCTTCAGGCATTTTTATGAAATTAAATATATTTTATCTTCCAAAATGAATGCAGGCTCCTGCATCCTCCAATTCCTGAAAATACTCGCAAGGCAACGGGAAGCTGGTAGGCTTTCCTTTTCTCACCCTGAGGACTATTTCTTATATTTGTATCACTTATACAACTGGTCAGGTTGTACTGTGTTCTTTTCGAGTTTCACATTTCAACAGGGACGTGGAGAAACTGGAACACATCCAGAGGAGAAGAACAAAATGATTAAATGGCTAGAAAATTGGTCTATGTGACTAGGCTACAAGAAAAGACTGAAAGACCTAAGAATATTCAATCTGCAGAAGGGAAGGCTGAAGGGTAATTTAATAGCATTCAAGAACACGGAGGGCTCCTAAAAACAGAGCAGGTGCCAGAGAGCTTCCAACGCTCGCATCTCCTGAGGATTAAACAGCAGGAAATGAAACTCAACTGCAGCAGGAGCCCTGTCTGACATAAGAAAAAGCTTCCAGCAGCCAAGCCAGCGTGCAGTTTTGATTTCTCTGTGGGCAATGCCAACGTCTGGGGAAGAAGCTCTGCAGGAGACGTTTGCATTCCCCACGGGCACCGGTGCACTCACGGGGTTACGAATGGGACACGAGGCAGACGGGGACACATCCTGTCTCAAGAGCAGCCAAGTTTGCTGAGCCCTGGAAGGGAAGGCCTCTCTTACAGGTCAGAGCCTGACACGGACCCCCAGCCCCAGGCTCAACTAGAGACACTGGGGCAGGCTCAAGGGAGAGAAAGTTTGGAGACACTGCTCAGGACAGGTTACCTCGTGCATGTTCTCAAGGTGGAAGGAGGTTAGAGCCACTATGGGTAGCATAAGTATCCCCAAGGTCCGTGCTATGGAGGCGTGGACCCCAGCCGGTGGTGCAGCTGGGAGTAGCGCCTAGCAGGGGGAGGTCTGTCCTTGAAGCAGATGCCAGGGCTCTCTGTCTCGGTCACTGAGCAGGTTTCCTCCCTCCACACTCCTTACCATGGTGTTCCACCACATCATGGGCCCGGAAGCATCAGAACCAACAGACTATGCACAGAAACCTCAGAAAAACCGTGAGCCGAAAGAAACCTTTCCTCCTCAGACTTGATCTGCCACAGGCATTTTCTCACAGTAACAGAAAGCTAACACAGAAGCAAACTGGTAAGACCGGGTGAAGTGATGAACTGAGAGAACGCAAATTATTTCAGTTGAGAAAGTGATCCGCTGAGCCTCTGCTTTCCCTGAACGCTGAACCTAGGCACAGTGTAGCGCCCGGTGCACGCCATGGTAGTGCACGGCGCGCGATTCAATTCTGCAGTATCTGTTCGCCATTGGTCTCTAGGAGAATGTTCAGATATCATGCGTAAAGTTGACCACCTGGTGCTGAACTGATGGACTACGAGAGTCCTTATTTTCTAAGAAAACTGAAGGACACATAAAATTACGTATTATTGATCATGTACAACATGTTTGGAAATACATATATATTTGTCATCTCACATCCTGGTCAATCTTGTGTGGTAGGAACATCTGAAATGTACCCTCAAGAATATCCAAGATCATGAGGTTACTGGTAACCATGGCATGCTGTACCACTGATCCTTTAAGTTTATTTATATAAATTTATTTATACAAATCTTTTATACTTATTTGTTAAATCTTTTCAAAGCCAGACTCTTTCAACTTCTAGTAACATGCTACTCTCTACTAAAATGAGCTCAACATTTTTAGATTACATATATAATGAAATCATGTAGTGTTTATCCTTTCTGCCTGGCCTTTTTTTGTTTTTGTTTTTATTTCTAAAGTATTTGGTACAGGGTCTCACTACACTGCTGGCCTCGTAGTGATCCTCTGGTTTTCAGACTCCCCAGCACTGGGATTACAGGTGTGCGCCACCTCGCCTGGTCTCCTTGGCCCACTCAGTGTGCCCAAGGGTAGGGCTGGCATAGCATAGGGTACCAGGGCCTGAACCCTGGTACCCTATGCTTTCCTAAGCAGGCGCTTAGTCCACTAACCTATCTCACCAGGGATATGCCTGGCTCATTTAACACAACGTCCCTCCCACATGCTTGCTTGTGTTGTTGCAAGTGGTAAGAGTGCCCTCTTTGTTACAGAGGGAAAGTGTTCCATTGTGTATGTGTACACTTATTTTATACTTATTTTAACCCATTCATCTGTTGTTACAGCTGCAGTGGACATAGGGGTGCAGGGAGCTCTAGACACACTGCGTTAATTTCCTTGGTTATACACCTAGGAATGGTTCTGCTGCACCTGTTGAGCCCTTGTTATAATCAGACTTCAGAGCAGAGAAGCAGAAATACACTGGGAAGGAACAGCCTGTTAGACTGCCAGGTACTGCCATGAACCGAGGCTGGGCTGTAAGGTTTTTGTCAAGGCCTTGTGCTCTATTGGCTCCCCAGTTTTTGTTAAAAAAAAAAAATATAGATTGCTCAAGTTGGCTTTGAACTTGTGATCATCCTGCCTCCATTTCCCAAGTGATTATGGGGCCATGCCATCATGCCTGGCTGGGTTGCTATTCTCTTTTTCATTTTTTGAATTAGGCTCTTTCTCTGTACTTCAGTTCAAGCTAGCTTTGAATTCACTGTGGAGCCCTGGCTGGCTTCAAACATGTGATCCTCCTATCTCAGCCTCCAGGCTGCTAGGACTACAGGTATACAACACCACACCTAGCTCTGGACTATGACTATTACTGAGGAGTAGGGAGAACATTATTATGGCAAATTTGATCCCATTAATGTGAACACGAAATAATATGAAATAGTCTATCAGTTTCTAATAAGAAATTTTAAAAACTCAGTTGGGATATAATTTCATCAAACGAAAGACTAAATTTACTTTGTTAACAACAAATATTATATATGATCCTCCTTGTGCTCAGATATTTTACAAAATTCAGGTTTATAATCAGACAGTAAGCCCGGCAAGCGGGAGGTGGGAGCAAGACTAGAGTCCAAGTCTGACGCGTCTCTGGACAATGCAGCGAGACCTTGCCAGACAACACAGAGCTGCGGGTGCAGCTCAGTGCAAAGACCTTGGGACACACAAAACAAAACATCCCACAGAACTGAAATCATCACAGGGGACAGCCTTCAAAGAACACGGCTTTGCTGATGGCTTGAGCAAGCTGTTACGTCACCCGGCCGCTGCACGCGGTGGTGAGCCAGCCCTGTGAGCTTCTACACACGCAGGTGGACGCGCGCTGGCGCTGCAGGTGTGCGGCTATGTCTCACCGAGGCGACGTAAGACAGCCTCTGCGTGGCACTCTGTCCTGAGATTCTCACCAGACCAGAGGCTCCCTTCCATGATTCTAACCTTTGAATATGAATGGTGACAAGTTACTGCCAAGCGGGAGGCAGGATTGTCAATTCAACGCCAGCAGAACAGCTCTGGATACAGACCAGTGTGAAAGCCAAGATCTCTCCCGGCTCTCCAGGGCTGTACAAAGAGGGCTCAGACCCTCCAGCTTCTCACACGTGGGAGGAACCACGGGCCAGCACTTTTCCCAAGGCTGAGCTTGCAGCCCAAGCCCTGGCCCCTCAACATGTCCCTTCTAAACATGGGCCACCCTACTTCTAACGTATCAGAGCATCTCAGCAACCCAGGCTTCCCACTGCCCAAGCCAGGTTGCAGCTTCATGACGCCGCTTCTTTGACAAGCCTTACTTCTGGCTGGGACATAGAAGAACACAGGATCGGTCCACGATCCATTTCCAGAGAGCGAGGTGGCCTGAATCCGGGCAGTGTAGTTCCCCGGGTTGAGCCGGTTAAGCTTGGCCCCTCCGTACTTCCTGTATTCCTGTCTGGACACACATTCTCGCTGATCCTGGGGAGTAAAACATGCATGTTAATTCCTCACAAATATGGGAGACCCCTGGCCCCAGCAGCTCACGACACTGGTGACTCTGGGTACCTACACTGAGGCCACTGGAATGATTTCAGGTGGCAAAAAGGGGAAGGGAACCCAATCCTCTCAGGTTGTCCTTGAGTCACTTAAAGCACACCCAAAACTTGTAATTGTCTCTATAAGCAAAGAGAACGCCAGAAGAATGAGAAGTTGCTAAGGTGGGCATGCTTACATGGGTCCTCACCCTCTGCAATGTGTCGCTGAGAAGCCGGAGCAGCGGGGCTGCCCCCTGTACACACTGCAGCACCGCTCTGAGCCACGGCTGCCGGAGCAGCCTCTGCTCTCACGCACTCCCGGCCCCATCTTCCTGTTGGGGGTTAAGCTACCCAGGCGGCAAGCCGTGCGATGTCAACGCTACTGCCCACGCCAGCGGCCCCAGACCACAGCCCCATGCGTACCTCAGTTTGCGATCCGTACTTTATTTCGTACATTAGAATCAGTCCATTGGGGTTCTCTGGTTCTGGCCACTTTAAAAAGATGGAGTTTTCAGGCCTTGACTCCCATGTCACTGGGCCAGGAATGTCATCTGCTCCTTCTGTTAAATAATTTAAAAGGCGGTGAAGTTGGACTGGGGTCCTCAGGAAGGAAGATGAATGTGAGGCTAGGCTGAGAATAATCCTTCCCAGAATGCATGCTTACTGCACTGCGGATGGCGACGCCAGGGGCGCACCTGAGCCGCAACGCCCCCCTCCCTCCCCTCCCTCCCACCCTGGCACACAGGTCTCAGTGCACCACAGCATCCTCCCTTCTCCCCAGCCCCCTCCAGAAAGGCCTGTGACCAAGCACAGTAGGAAATTCCTGGTGCTCTAAGTATCTTTTTAATGCTGCTTCTATTACTTGCAGAAAGAATCCCCTTAACATGGCAGCACTAAAGGGGGTGCCAACCAAGCTGGAGCCGTGCACAGACATCTGCAGGCCACGTCTCCACAGTGCAACTGCTGCTCCTATGGGCTGTGAAGACAGTCGCACGGCCAAGCCGCTGGCAGCAAGAGAGCTTCCCTTCCTGGCCACAGTCCTTCCCAGAGTTGGCCTTAAGGAACGCATTAAGGCTTAGCTCCAGCATGGCCCTTCAAACTCTCATGTGCTCAAAAGCTGGGCTTCCGGGAGGTGACTGGATCTCAGGGGCACTATGCTCCTCAGCGGGCTCTGCCACTAACGCACTGAGGAGCCGAGGGCACTGCTGGGAGGGGTGACTGGTCCAAGGAGGGTCACCAGGGGCACGGCCTGCGTGGGCATGACTCCCTCCTCGGCTACCTTGTTTTCTCTGTGCCTCTTGACCACCGCAATGTGAGCAGCTCACCTGTGCTGCAGGCCCTTGCACCGGGCCACTCGGGCTTTGAGCCTATTCACCATGGATTGAAATTTCTAAGACTTGAGCCAAAACAAACCTCCTCTCTACATGGGTGTTGAGTATTGTGCTTTAGTCACAAGAAAGTGACTTATACAGGGTCACCTGAATGAAACCAGCTACTGTCACCCAAAGGCCTGGTCCCCAGCGTGCAGTGGAACTGCTGGCAGGAAAGACATTAGGCCACAGGGGTGCCTTCGAAGGGGCATGTTGAGACCCTGGCCTCTTCCTCTCTCTTCGTTTTTCTAGCCTCTGTGAGGTGAGCAGCTCTCTCCCACCACATACTCTAGTGGTGCCACTGTGCTACCATGAATCCAAAGCAACTGGGTGGAGTGACCACAGGCTGAAACTTCTGGAACCCCCAGCCCAGATCAACATTTCCTCCATCTAAGTTGTTTCTATCGCATTTTGTCACAATGGTTGAATGTTCCCTCACCCCACAGGTAACTGGAGACAGTGAATCTGGGAGAATTTAAGGAGCAGGCACATTTACCTGTGCACAAAGGGAGCAAAGGGTGCAATGCACAATGGGAACCAAGAAGAGGAGCGGGGACCCACGGCAGGAACCAGGCTCCACTCTCCGCTGGCTGGCCTGCCATGCCACCTCCCAGGAATGGCACATTCCTCACTAAGCCTGAGTCTAGGACGCTCATCCTGGTGCCAGGGCGAGCCGGGTCACGCCATACCTGCGGGCATGGTTCTTGCAAAGACAAAGTTGGAAGCGCTGCAGCCCAACTTCTCAGCCTCGTGGTTACAGCTGTGGATGTCAATTCGGTACAAAGTGAAAGGTCGGAGGTTGGAGATGACTGTCCTCTCCTTATTGTCCACTCTGCTCTCAAAGAAAGGGTATTCTGGTTCCAGCTCCTCCGGATCTGTGGTGTTGTAGGTGTCTGCCACCGTAGTGTTCCTGCTTCGGCTGGGCATGGTGGTGTTGGCCACCTGCATAACGTCTCTCCGCTTCCGTTCAGGCCTGCAGGCAAGAAAAAAGCTTGTGGAAGTGCTGCTGCCTCTTCTGCCTGCTCTTTGATGAGGGTACGGGTAACAGGAAAGAGAAATCTTCACTTTGGATAAGCAGCACCTCACAGCAGGAAGGATTTTGCTTTTAGTATTTACCCTGCTTTCTCTGCTCTACACCCTGAAAACCAGCATACACACCCTGGCCCTGGCTCCTGCAGGAGTCACTTGAAGACATCTATAAGCAAACAATGCTTCAGCCACCTGGCTGGGCAGAGTCCTCCTGCATCAGAAGCTAGTGCCGTTTCGTCTCAGGCCTCTGGCTAAGCCTTAGTTCAAACCCATTCACCACAAACTAAGATTTATTGGGGAGGCGTGTTGCTCAGGCCCCAGAGAGAAGGAACAGAAGGAATTCAAAAGCCGCCATGGCGATATTTTTGATTCTTTCTGAAAGAAGGTGAAGATGCATTGATCCTAGCAGCACACGCCCGCAGCCCCAGCCCCTCTCTGGGGGCTCCTACTGATGGACACTGGCTCTTCACCCCAAGCCTGCTATGTGTGCCTTGCTCCTGTGGGTCTCTTGGGCCTTGACTGCCGCTTGGCAGCGGCCACTGTGGTCGCCTAAATATCTTCCCATGGGAGGGCAGGAGTCTCTGTTATGGATTTAAGACTTTGAACACTGGCTACAGGAACAGTAACGAAAGAAAAGCAAAAGGGAACATACAAAATCCCCAGGGGACACCACCACCATCCCCAATAGGCTAATGAGAGGTTGACACTTCAACGGTTGCTTTACGGGGATTTCAAAAACTGAGGTTTTGGGATCCTCCAGGGCATCTTCACAGGCGCCTCTTACTCACGTGAACCAAGAAAAACGAACCTGAGAGGAGAATCCTGTCAGGACAAGCAGCTGTCAGGTCATGCACAATTGAGAGGGAGGGAGTGCAGAAGAAAATGAAGAAGAAGAGGAGGAAGAGGAGGAGGAGGAAGAGGAGGAGGAGAAGGAGGAGGAGGAGAAGGAGGAGGAGGAGGAACAACAGCAGGGTGCTGAGGCTGCTGGCTGGTGACACGGTCTTCTGAATGGGAAAAAGACCAGGAACAAATGGGATGAACTTCTTCTGCTAGGAAAACTAAGTCCAAAGAATATGAGAAATGCATCAGCCTCCGATACAGAAGACTGCATCAGGAACAAAGGTTCTGAGGGCATCCTGGGAGCTCTGTGGAGGCTCACTGGAGGCCTAGTGGGCTTCTCGCCAGCCCCTAGGCTGAGATCAGGAGGTCAGAGGTGGGGGAAAGGCAAAGGGCCGCTGGCTCCCAGCTTGCTTGGCTTGTGGATTCCTCTGCAGATAAAAACATCCTTCTTTGTGTAGTGACACCAGGCCCCACTGAAGGCAGACACCACATGGCA